>JAODPA010158375.1:0-14408 GCA_025585075.1 Nepenthes mirabilis
ATATAAAATAGTGTTACTGAAATTCTGCCGACGTTTCGAAATGACCGTCTAACACCGCAATACCCAGTAACCCATCTCGGTTGTTGAAAAGCAGAGAGTGGAAATTAAAATAAAGGCTGAAAAATCTTGTGTGGACGCGAGCAACGCGTGCCAATGGCGTGCCCATTGGATGACAATTCGTGTCGTGCTATCCGTGCCAACCAAAACCGAATACCCAAAACACGTTTGCTTCACACGCGTGAAACCCTAGCCCCTCGCATGCTCACACGTTTCACGCTTCTCGGCCCTATCCGCCGGAAATCTTCCTCGTCGCCGGAGGCCTTCATCGGTTGAAAATTTCCTATCTATTATCCCTGTATCTGGACCTTCAGTGGGCTTTCTCCGGCCATTGTGCAGGGATTGCGCGTAACGCCCGGACAATACATGCTTCTCAGGATTGGCCTATTATATTGCACATCTGATGCAGTTTTCGGATGAAAAATGAGATCTACTGTGTGGAAATCATTTGAGTTGCAGATTGAATGAGTTGTGAAATCTTGTGGAAATGGTGCAGGTTAAATACGCTAGTAGATGATCTTGAGCTTTTAGACAGATATAATGAGGTAATTAACACAGTTTTAAACTTGATAGTATTTAATCTGTTCAGGTTATAATGCGATGAACTGGCCGAGTTATCATAATCACTTCCGTGTAGAAATGCATTAGAGAGAAAAATATGGCAACGAAAATGCAAAAATTGATAGGAATAAGTGAAGAAGATGATGACGAAGATATGGAGATGGATGTAAAAGGAGAAGATGATGAGGATGGTGAAGAGAAGGACATTTCTTCTTCTTTGATGGTGTGTGTGGATGGAGGAATTACCATTGGCAGTAGCAATCTATTCCAGCATCAATTGCAAACCCAAGAGCACGCAAGCATTCAGGGAGGGTGTGCACGGCGGTCGAGACCATTGGAGGAGAAGGAGAGGACAAAGCTACGGGAGCGGCACCGGAGAGCCATTACTGCGAGGATCTTGGCAGGGCTTCGACGGCATGGAAACTACAATCTCAGGGTCAGAGCTGATATCAATGACGTAATTGCAGCTTTGGCAAGGGAAGCTGGCTGGGTTGTGCTTCCAGATGGTACTACTTTCCCATCGCGGTGTCAGGTACTAACATGCATCATTTGAGGAGTCCATTATTGTACAATTTTTTTTGTCATTTAATCTTCTCACAATTTTGAATCTCATCAAATTCATGTTTAGGTATTGTTTACTTTATATATTGACTTGAACATCTTCTTTTGGTGAGCTAATGATGAGGATACTTGTTAATTCGGGGTTGGATTGTCTAGTGCATACATACTCTGGGCAGTGGGCAGATTGTGAGAAGGCCAGGAATTAAAAGTTATTGTTAGTAACATAAAAAAGGTGTTTGCACCTTGAAGCCGTAACATCTGAATTCTGCAAATTCCCACATCCAAGCTGGCTAAAATTTGAGGTCTAGTTTGGGTGGAACATACAACATCAATTTTCCTAACTTTGCATAGGCTAATTTGGAAAGATCAAAGAGGAAAAGGGAAACCAAACTATCCCAAGTGGGGTGCCTTTTAAAGAAGTTTTATATTTTATTTAGGAAACAAGTGAACCGAAGATTCTTTTTAAGGTTCATTTAGTTTATAAGTAACACTCAACCATCAAAGAAACTTGGTCGGTTAGATATATGAGTAAGGTCGTTCAGAGGCTTTCTTTAGGGTTCCTTGGATGCATAATGCGGTGCCAATGCTAGGGTCATTTTTTTCTAATTATTTAAGGTTCATTTCTTATTAAGAGGAGACCGGGGTGGATGTAGTAACTAATTTCTGGTCAGCATGGAAGACTGGCAGTTTAGAAAATGAACCAGGTAAACTTGTGGCCTTTTTGTTTTTGCTGGCTATGCCGTAGCTGAATTTTTGTCTGTCTAGATTTGATAGAAGTGTGTAGGAAAATGAAATTGAGTGGGGTTGTGAAAGAAGATTCATATGGCTGATGCCACATAGTTGGACTTCTATTGTTGATGCACAGGGAAGAAACTTATGGCTGTAGGCCTGCTTTTTGTTTAGAAGATATCATCGGTCATATACAAGGGAAATTTTTTAAAATGATTAAAGTGGTTCGGACGGAACATATGCCAAATGAAGTGTTGATAAGAAAAAGTGATTTGGTTGAGGTTGTAGGCAATAAGAAAGGAAGAGGTTGGCTTAGGAAAACATGGAGCAAAGGTAACACAAACTAATATAAAATTACTTAGCTCTCAAATGATATTGTACTAAATCGCACAAAATGGAGGAAGCGGATTCATACAACCAAACCTTATTTACTAGGACTTATAAGGCTTTGTTGTTCTATACAAGTGAGATATATTTTCAGATTTCTCTTACAGGCCTTTGATTGAAATCTAATCTGTCCTGATTGGATTGTCTGTTCTTCTGCTCTCTGAGAACAAACATGTTTTAACAGTTGAAATTGATCTAGTGAATCTTGATTTTGTGTATAGAACATAAACATTTTCTTATACTGAAATTGCAAGATGGAAAATCCATTGCTTAGAGGAAAGGAGTTAATTTGCTGAATGCAACTGCTCAAGAGTTGAGTAAGAAGAGTGGCCCCATTTAGGAACTTTTGATTTCCATTGATTAGCATGGGACTGAACTCGTACTTTCTATTACCTGAAGATGCCGCTTTGTTAGACTGTTGCAATGAATTAATGAAAAATAATTCTGAACAAAAAATCAATTTGAATGATCTTTAATTCAGTAACTAGAAAGGTCCTATTGTTGTTTCTATACTTTTCATTAACAAAATAAGGCTACCATGGACTGTCTTGCTAATATGGAGTGAAAAATGAAGATTTCTGTGAGAGGTTGAGGAAGGTGCAATTCAGTATAATATGAAAATGTATGTTCTTAGAAATTCCTAGGAGAATTACATAATTTCTTAGTATGTTTCCTCATACATTGTGTACTTGGCATGCTCCGTCGTACTTATTCTAGCAGTTGACTTGCATTATTGATGGGCATACATGCACCTTGTTGTTCTTCAGTTCACTTATCTTCACTTCTAACAACTCTTTGGAACTCCGAGTGGCTTCTTCTTACATCCATTAGGGAACAAAACCCTCTGGTGATGCTATAACTTCAGTTGCTGCATCATCCTCGAACAATATGCCTCAACAGACTCCATCTACTTCCTTGGGAGGGATTTCTTCTGGCTATCAAGGCACAGTGGAATACAATACATGCCAGCTGAGAAATGTTTTTGTCCCCAGTTCATCACATTATGATTTATCCTCCGCTGCTCGGTCTCACAGGTCATCCATAGTGGGAGATAGAGGAGAGGGAACAGACAATCATCCTCTTATAGGTGGCTCCATTGACACTGTTGATAACAATCAGGTATAAGCCAGTCAGCATCTGTCAAACCCATTTTGTAGTTAATTGCTTCACTCATGATGGGTGTTGAGAAAATAAAACTCGTGGTTTTTGTGACATATCACCCTTTTGTGTTTCCAATTGAAGCGATAGAGGGACAGGGTGAAATTTACACTAGATTGATCCTCACTAACCTGTGTCCTTTACCCTGCAAGGGGGAGAGACATGCCATTGGGCCAAATCATGCCCTGGCGTCATATCAGTTCTACAACTTGTTCTACGTAAAAATAAATATAAAATAAAATATTGAAATTTGCACCTTTATAGTGTTGTGAATATGTAATATGGTTCAGGACAATATTCACAAGGTAATTTATTCATAGGGTCACATGTCAGGCGTCATTATATATATACTTTCTGTTTCATGGTTGCCATCTTCAATTTTCTTTCTTATACTTTTGTTGGGTAGATTTATGTTGAAAACTGGTTCTTGACTGCATATTTGCGCCAAATATGCTTTGAGGAGTACAATGTTTTCCCCTACAACGTCCAGAATAATGTTTCATTTATTTCATCAACTTGGTTTTTATTGGTTACAACTATAACTTCTCCTTATCTAATAATTGGATAGGTTGTTGACCTGTCCTCAAAGCTACAAGAGCGTGATTTTGCTGGGACACCATATATTCCAGTTTATGTGATGCTTCCTGTAAGTTAAGACTAGTATCTACGTTGTCACAATTTTTTTGTAATGACATGTTTCCAATATTTTAATTATCCCCTTTGCATATTTGCTTGTCTTGGTTAGTTATTGTGGTGAAGTGTATGTGCTATGTTAGTCTTTTATACTTTTTGACATGAAGAACAAGATTTTGCATACAACTGCATGCGATCAAAGTCAAATAATTCTATTTTGCTATTCTCTGCAAGTGAGTTCATTGTGATATAGCCAAATAAGATCCCTCACTCTTTTGGTACAGTTAGGGGTCATCAATATGAAATGTGAGCTGGCGGATCCAGATGGGCTGATCAAACAGCTAAGGGTCTTGAAAGCAATTAATGTCGATGGTGTTATGGTTGATTGTTGGTGGGGAATTGTGGAAGCACATGCTCCACAAGAGTATAATTGGAACGGTTACAAAAGGTTCTTGCAGATTTTGCGTGAGCTTAAACTGAAGTTACAAGTGAGTTACATTCCTGCTTCTGGTCTACAAGACAGCATATGCTGCTATTGGTTTGTAGAATCTTTTGTTCTCATCTGTTTATGAATGTTTATTGAATATCTGTTTGGGATTTTGCTATTTCCACGGAAAAGGAAATGCTTGAGGGGTTTGAATCGTAGATATTCCGTTTACAACAGCAAGATCTAGAACTTTACTTGAGTAGGATGTAACATAAAGGTCAAAATAGGTTGTGCAAAAAAGAGAACTTGACTTTTTAAAGACCTTTATTTCATTAATCAATAGGTTGTGGTGTTGCTTCTACGTTACTTGAAAACTACTACTCACTTAAAGTACTTCAAAAGTAGTTTTCACTTGAAGTTTTTATTTTAATGCAATGCAAACTGTATTCTTAGCGTTTGGAGAAGCAACAAGTTGAAGAAGTGACTGCATCTTATGGATGTTGTGGTGGATTGATGGCATCACTATATAAGGTAAGGAATGTCGCACTCATAAGAAACTAAAAGTAACACCTACAAAAGAATATCTTGATGGAGGTGAAGGCATTTTGGTTGTTTGTAGACCGTAGAGCAAATTGTGAGGAAAGACTTCAGTTCCCATAGATTTTCTGCATGACTCTTTATAGAACGAAAAGGATCCAAACCCAAATAACTGGAGGGCAAGGCTCAGATGAGGTGATGATACACGAGTGAGTAGTGTGCGCTGCATCGATTTAGTTCTGCCTGCATACTGCCTCCTGTTATTTGTTGTAGAATGGATTAAACCCTATACAATATGTCTGGCATGTTGTCTTAATGTTGAAATTGCTGCAGGTGGTAATGTCATTTCATGAATGTGGAGGCAATTTTGGTGATGATGTTTGTATTCCTCTGCCACATTGGGTGGCAGAAATTGGTCGCACTAATCCTGACATATTTTTCACTGACAAGGACGGAAGGCGTAATCCTGAATGCCTTTCTTGGGGAATTGACAAGGAGAGGATATTGAGAGGCCGAACAGCAATTGAGGTACAATATTTCTGAGTGACTGTCTGGCCATGCTTAAGACTTTGTCTACTGTTTTTCATTTTTGTTAGCCACTTTAGAAAAAAATCTTGTATCTTTTGAGATCTGTCCTTATTGGCTGAAAGACCAGTTTATGGCCTCCTAAATTTTTGTTTTCTCTAGCCTGATGGATCTTTTGTAGCTTATAACTTATTGTTATATCTAAATAAGAGATAATTAAGATAAATTAATAAAACAATATGGGGATATACACTTCTAAACAAGTGGATTTTTAAAGGGCTAGACTCGTGGTTTCTTGACGGTTTTCATGGATCAGGATAATTGTGTGCCTCAAATGTGTTTCTTTGTATTACATGTGGGTGTAGGTTTACTTTGACTACATGAGAAGCTTCCGTGCAGAGTTTGATGAGTTCTTTGAAGATGGTGTTATTTCAATGATTGAAGTTGGACTTGGCCCATGTGGGGAGCTGAGATACCCTTCCTGTCCTGTTAAACATGGTTGGAGGTATCCTGGCATTGGAGAATTTCAGGTTCTCTGCTAAATACTTCATTTATTGTTGAAAGTAACTCTAGTCTCTTAGAACTGTTTCACATATTTCATCTCTTCTGAAAGGTTATAAAACTTATGTTGACACAATACTTGAACTAAATTTTGTTAATTAGAAATGATACTTTTATGGCATTTGAATCTTTCTTGTACCAAAAATTGCTTACCTCCTCCCCCCTCTCTAGTTACTGGGAGATTAAGAGTGAATGCTACAAAATAGGTGGGTTTTTTAGTGTTCACCCTTTGTTTTTTTCTCTTGTGAACCTTTTATGCACTGCCTTCTAATTGCATGCATATTGGATTGTCATTCTGCTGTAATGTTGTATGTAATTGGTTACTTTCTCAATTACTATGAATGAAGGGTTTTTTTTTTTTTTGGATTAATAGTTACTCCATTTATCAGTAGTTCTATGCCCTGTTCGTGTTCCATTGGATTAAGCAGTCTAAGAATATAAATTATTCAATCTTAACACAACCCATGCGCTGGATTTGCTTATATAAGAAACCTATAGATCTTCTTTATTAAGATACATGTTACCTTCATAGGATCTATATAGGTCTGGGCATGACATTCTGACTATTAACAGTGCCCAGAAGGAAAGGGATGCTGTTCATTGTCATTACTGTAATGTTGCAATAAACTGCCTTTTCAAAATACAATGAGGATATTAATCCTTTGTTTACTTAATCGCTATTCCATTCATCGGAGGATTTAGTTGCAGCTTTATTTTCCTATTTTCTATGCCTACTTTTATTCTCTGTTGAACCTTCTGTAGTATACCTAAATTTATGTTGCTAAAATCTAAATCTAGAATCTTGGAATATAATTCTCCTATCCTTTTTTGCAGTGCTATGATCAGTATTTGTTGAAAAGTCTAAGGAAGGAAGCAGATGCCAGAGGGCATTCCTTTTGGGCCAGAGGCCCAGATAATGCAGGTTCCTATAACTCTCGGCCACATGAAACTGGATTTTTCTGCGATGGAGGCGATTATGATGGCTATTATGGTAGATTCTTTCTTAACTGGTATTCTCATGTTCTGATTGAGCATGGTGATCGTGTATTGTCTCTGGCCAAGTTAGCTTTTGAAGGAACCTGCATTGCTGCAAAGGTGAGTTGGCTAGAAACATGATCTCCCAATTTAAAATTTATACATTCAAAAAACTAGATTTTCTTTATTTTCTTAAAGTCAAGTTTTAAGAAAATAGAAAACTTGTTGAACCTTGGAAAAGTGGTGGGAGAGTAGGACATGGAAAAGAAGGAAAATATGGCTGAAGTTTGGTTATTTTTTTAGAAGAATATTGTCCTAATGTTCTTCACCATTGACTTTGTGCGTTCCAATCAGGATAGATCTATCCCGAATTTATGGTTCATTCACTCACTTTGAAGTATGTTCCAAATTATTTGACCTAGGTATGGATAAGAACCTCTAATGGAATTTATGAGAATAGTATATATAACTGAGCAATATATGTTAAGCTTTTGAAAATAATGTGGTCAAATAAAGATATTGTTGAGTCCCGAGTTTTCGGTTGTTGTACAGATTAGAGATCCTTTTAATCTTTCATTGACAGTCGATCTGGATTGGGTCCAGTCTCTGTCGCTGATAACTAAGAACCTGCACAACACAAACTACAAATAAGAGGTCAGAGGACAACGGGGGACTATCCCCCGTTGTTACTCCAACGCTCAAGTCAGAAATCTTCTGCAATAAACGGAGGAATACACGTTTAAAGATAAACGTGGCGGGAATGCAAAGATGTAGCGATGAGGGGAGTGTGAGAGGGATGTATTAGGAGGCTTGGGCTCCATGAATGCACCTGGCAGAGGGGCGGCTTAGAGGTGCGGTCACGGAGAGCGGCTTATAAGTGTGCCTGGCAGAGAGGCGGCTTACAGCTGCGCCCACGGAGGGCGGCTTATTGGTGCGCCCGACAGAGGGGCGACTTATAGATGCGCCCACGGAGGTGGCTTATAAGTGCTCTCGACGGATGGGCGGCTTATAGGTGCACCTGGTAGAGAGGCGGCTTAGAGGTGCGCTCGATAGAGGACGGTTTAGATGTGTACCCGGTAGAGGGGCGGCTTAGAGGTGCGCCCGGCAGAGGGGCTGCCTATAGGTGCGCCCAGCAGAGGGGCGGCTTATAGGTGCGCCCGACAAAGAGGCAGTTTAAAGGTGCGCCCACGAATGGTGGCTTTAAGGAGAATAGCTAAATTGCATTGGAGAGAATCAATGTTCTAACTACCTGAGCGGATAGTTGACTCTTGGACAGCGAGCTCCTGACTCCGCGATGGAGAGATCGTGGCTCTAAGACGGATGGTTAAGGGCCTCTGGATGAGAGGAGGGTTGAGAGCCTCCTAGCAGCGGAGGGCTGATGGCCTCCGGGACTGACGGAAGGCTGACAGCCTCCGGACGGGCGGAGGGCCTTGAGCCTCCTGGCAGGTGAAGGGCTGAGGGCTTCCAGGATTGGCGGCGGAGGGCTGACGGCCTTTGGACAGGAGGAGGGTTGAAGGTTTCCTAGCTTGCGAAGGGCTAGCGGACTCCGAGACTGGCGGAGGGTTTAATTACGACCATTCATGAGCCACCTGGATGACCAGTGTTTAATTACGAGCGGGTAAAAACTCGCCTGACTTAGGGGCAGTTTAGGTCGCATGATTTTATGCAGTGTTATGTAATCACTCGTATGAACAGATAATATTTCTATCCCATTAACAGAAATATGATTCAAGCAAGCAATATGGTGTATGCAAAACTTACCAGGATTCGTCGTGGAATCATCGTCGGCGCATGAGTGGTGCTTTTCTAATCGGCTCACTGTATTGAGTGAATGGTTAACGTGCACCACTTTGGAGGATCATTGGGGCGCTTTGGTAGGCTCCTCGGCCTATGGCCCCTATGCTCCGTAGGATTTGGTCCTTTGTCATGAATTGGTTGGGTTGCGTGCTGTTGCCTCCCTAGGTAGCCTGTTGGCTAGTGATTCGGGTTCCATTGTTGGCTGATACTGCCTCAGGTGACCTGGACCAGTGCAGCGCTAGGCTGGATGCTATTTTCTACGGTGCAATGGCTGGTGGGTCGAGTACGTTGAGCCCCCATTGCAAGTTTTGCCATAACTTTTATAGGGTATGCTACCGTGCGACAGGTTGCAACGGGATTGGCCTACTGATTGGAGCGATGCTGCATGGTGAAGGTCAGGCCGGAGAAAATCTGGCGACGAGAGCTCCGGCAGGTCAGAGAGATCTATGGCGAGGAGCTTCGGCAAGCCAGAGAAGATCTTGCGGCGAGAGCTCCGGCAGGTCGGAGAAGATCCTATGATGAGTTCCGGCAGGCTAGAGAGATCTGGCAGTGAGAGCTCTGACAGGTCAAAGAAGATCTGGCAATGAAGGTGACTGGCTGGAAAGCCGAAATGCTCCTCAATCCGATTGGAATGCCGAAATGCTCCTTAGTTCGACTGGAATATCGGAGAGCTCCTCAGTCCGGAAAACTATTACAGGCTGGCCAAATGAGAGACAGAGTGTTGGAGAGCTTTTACGTTCTATAGGGCTACAAGACGCTCTATTTAGTTGAAGAGCGAAGGACGGAAGCGAAACTTAAGTTTTGAGGGAAGCTTTGCTGCCCAGTCTGGCCCCTTTGGCCTGGCTCATTGGAATCGGATCAATAACTTCTCCGGGAGTGGGCCCTGTCGCTCAGATACTCTCGAATACCGAGGCTGTCGAGCTAATGAGATAGGTACTGGGGGCCGCATGGGTTCTGAGGTCGTCAGGCCGATTGATCCTCTGAGGATGCTGACTTTCTCAGATTGCTTGAAAATCGATTGGCGAAGCCTCCAGTGTTACATCGTCTGACGGATGCAGTCGGTCAGGAAGAGGGTGCTCTATTGAGCACCGGACACTCGTACATTTGGCATCAATCATCTATTGGCATGGCTACCCGATGAGGGGTCGTCGCCATGAGAGGTGATATCTTTAGCTGACGTGCTTGGTAGAGCATAGGTATTGATCGCATTTGTTTTGTATAAGAGATTGAATGTTGAGGGGAGACGCTAGACTTTTTGTCGCATTTCTCACATATGGTGCCAATATTGTGTTTCGGGTTACTGGTTGTTGTACGGATTAGAGAGCCTTCCAATCTTTTGTTGACAGTCAATCTGGATCAGGTCCGGTATCCGTCGTTGATAACCAAGAACCTGCACAACACAAATCACAAACAAGAGGTCAGAGGATAATGGGGAGCTATCCCTCATTGTTACTCCAATATTCAAGTTAGAAATCTTCCATAATAAATGGAGGAATACACGTTTAAAGGTAAATGTGGCGGGAATGCAAAGATGTAGCGATGAGGGAAGTGTGAGAGGGATGTATTGGGAGGCTTGAGCTCCATGAATGCGCCCGGTAGATGGGCAGCTTAGAGGTGTGCCCGCAGAGGGGCGGTTTAGAGGTGTGCCTGGAAGAGGGAAGGCTTAGAGGTGGCTCGCGGAGGGCAGCATAAAGATGCGCTCTACATATGAGCGGCTTAGAGGTGCGTCGGTAGAGGGGCGGCTTAGAGGTACGCCTACTGAGGGTGGCTTAGAGGTGCGCCCCGCAGAGAGCGGCTTAGAGGTGCGTCCAAGGAGGGCGGTTTATAGGTGCACCCGGTAGAGGGACGGCTTAGAGGTGCGCCCGACAGAGGGGCAACTTATAGGTGCACCTGGCAGAGGGGCGGTTTAGAGGTGCGCCCGCGGAGGGTGTCTTTAAGAAGAATGTCTAAATTGCACTGGAGAGAGTCAACGTTCTAACTACTAGCGGATAGTTGACTCTTGGACAGCGAGCTCCTGACTCCAGGATGGAAAGATCGTGGCTCTAGGACAGATGGCTGAGGGCTCCAGATGGAAGGAGGACTGAGAGCCTCCTAGTGGCAGAGGGCTGAGGGCTTCTGAGACGGGCGGAGGGCTGAGGGCCTCCTGGCAGGCGAAGGGTTGAGGGCCTCCGGAATTGGATGAGAGCTAAGGGCATTATAACTGGCAGAGGGCTGACAGCCTCCGAGTAGGAGGAAGGCTGAAGGCCTCCTAGCTCACGGATGGCCAGCCGCCTCTGAGACTGTCGAAAGGCTGATGGCCTCCTAGCTCGCGGATGGCTGATGGCCTCCGGACGGGAGGATGGCCTGTGGCCTCCAAACGAGCGGAGGATTAAAAGTCTCAAGAATTGGAGATCGCCGAGGGGCCCCGGACGAGCGGAAAGCCGAGGGGCCTCCTGAATGAGAGGAGAGTCGAGGGTCTTCTGGCCGCCAGTTTGCTCTCATTTGAGATTGGCTAGCAATGGCTATAACCTTCTCCGAGCCATATGGAGTCTTATGGAGCTTCTTCGAGTTTCTCCAATTTGACTTTTAATATTTAAGGATGCTTACTTTTAAAGTGGAATTTGCAGATGTACTGTTTCTCCAAAAGCAATGTGGGACTTTTACTTTGAAGGAATTATGTTAGATTGTGAGCTTATTGCGGGGCCTAGCCCATTAGGTCCATAGTTACTGGACCCATCAGATATGTTTATAATGTAGAAGATTGAGCTAACTCTTTGCAGATTCCTGGGACTTAGTTTCCTTATCTTCCAGCTTTGTTGGAGGGCAAGAAGTAATTAATCCATTATTACGTTGATACAGAACCTATATCAGGTCCAATGAGTTGCAATCTTTTTGGAGTTTTGCATGTGGATCTTTCTGCTGAAATTATTTCCCTGTTGCCACGTCTTTACACTGATCAAATTCTAAGCATATTACATGATCTGACATAAGTCATCCATCTTCATTTTTACATGTGTACATGTAATCTTTTTAACATTTTTGCAAGTACAAAAAGGTCTTTGGTTTCAACCAGGTGTTATCAGTTGAGGTTGGTGTTACACATGGATGCACACCAATACACTTGCTCCACTTGTATTTTTTTTTTGGGTGGCAACTATTTTCATGAGAATTGAATACCCATTGTCACTTGTTTGGGAAGGGACGAATGAGGGGGAAAGGAGGGGATAAATTGACCATGTGAAATGGTCGCTTGTTTCAACCAGGTGTTATCAGTTGAGGTTTTTTTTTTTTTTTTTCTTTTTGTTTCTCACCGAACTCAGCCCGTCTCATTTTTACTCTATTAAAACTTCCGAACAAAGTGAAAAGCCTTCTTTTACTGCACTCCACTTTTCCATCGCCAGCTTTCTCTTCTCTTTCCCTTCACGTGACATTTCCCAAGCTTGAATATAATTTAAGTTATTCAATTGTCAAAATTGCTTGCAATTTATGGCTTGATCCAATCTCTGTTCTTGTTTTTTTGGAAAAAAATAAAATAAAATTTGAGCAGCTTCCAGGTATACATTGGTGGTACAAGACAGGCAGTCATGCTGCTGAATTGACTGCTGGGTTCTACAACCCATGTAACCGTGATGGTTATGCTGCGGTGATGTCTATGTTAAAGAAGCATGGGGTTGCTCTTAACTTCGCATGCACTGAACTGTCCATGTTAGACCTTCAAGGTAACTCAGAGGCACCAGCAGATCCTGAGGCATTGGCGTGGCAAGTAAGCATCGAGCAACTGTTAAACATAATGGCCTGCTTAAGTTCTCTTCCATTTTGGTTCTTTTCTCCTACTATTACCTTTTCTGTCTTCAGCTTTTCTTTCTCTTTATTTATTTATTTATTTTTTGTTTTGGGTGTATTATTCCTTGATGCTGCTAGCTTCGTAGGGTGAAAATAATTTTTTCTGCATGAAAATTAATGGTGATTGCCTTGCAAAATTTGAGGCAAATATTTTGGTACCTTATTATTAATATTTATATTTTATTGCTTCAGGTGCTAAATGCTGCATGGGATGTTGGCATTCCAGTTACCAGTGAAAATCCTCTTCCATGTTACAATAGAGAAGGCTATAATAGGATACTAGAGAATGCCAAGCCCATTAATGATCCTGATGGATGGCACTTGCTATCATTTGCGTACCTTAGGCTGAGCCCATCGCTCATGGAAAGGCAAAACTTTATGGAATTCGAAAGATTTGTTAAAAGAATGCATGGTGAACTCTACTGACCTGTTCTCTCTTTATTGTCACTTCTTCCTTTCAGTTGACCATTTTATGCAGTGGCCATTTGTCTGATGATAGACTTGTTATTTGATGAAGGCTAGCAATAGCTAAATCTTTGGAACTCATTACTTAGCAAAAGCTTTCAAATTATATTCTTTGATTCCTAATCCATGATAAGGGTTGCATCAATCCTGTGTGTTACAAAAATTAGGGAGATTTCTTGTATTTGTATTTTATAAGGGTTTCTATAGAGCTCAGTTGCAAGCCTGCTGATTGGAGTGGGTTGATTGCGGTATCCTTCAATAGCCACAAACAAATAGGAAATACTGGCGGTATTTCAAATAAAATGGGAGTCGGAAATGGCTCACAACATTCGGCAAAATTATAGTCAATTTAACATGAATTCCATTCTTGCAGGGGAAGCGGTTCTTGATCTCCAGGTATAGTCATGGGGTGATGGAGACTCTGATCGTGCAGAAGGCTGGTGATTGGTTAGAAAAATAGGAAATTATTCGGACTAATTCGATAGGTTTCCATACATGATTTTTTTTTAGTGAAAAGCAGTTGTTTTTTTTGCTGGACATGAACCTTTAGTTCTATGTGCTTGTAAACACAGGATATTCAGCTATTCAAATCAAATATATTTGCATCCCATTGAGGTGCGTTTCTGTCTTCAACCTTTGCAGATGGAACCGAATAACATGCTCTCTAACTTTGGATCAAAGTGTTCTCAATGGCAGTTTTCATGACTCCAACCCGCGACCACCGGGTCACAAACGATAACTCTACTATTCTGATTAGTAAAAGCAAATTAGGTAGAGCTTTTCCTGCTAATGAATGAACACTAAGCAACCCCCCCCCCCCCCCCACATATAATACTTTAAAATGACAAATCCCTTCTGCAATTTTCATAGCTAAGCACTAGAAGGGGAGGAAAACAGTTTTATGTCTCGGTTCGAACAAGGAGATCGGGATGAACGAAAGAATGGATGCGAGGTGCGTTGGGATCTCCGTGATTTTCTGTCTTATCATCTGCCGCTACCATGGTTATCGATATCACCATTTGTAGTGTTTGCAGGTTTTGATCTTCAAGGATCAGGACTTGGAAGCAGCACAGATAGGGTTCCGGTTTATCTTCTGCAAAATGTTCAAAGCAGACAGCGTTCTCAGTTGCTCAATCCCATTGCTCTCGCCTATTAACCCCACACACACAAAAAAAAAAAAAAAAATCTAAATCTTTTATGTTTTCATATCAGC
>JAODPA010158386.1:0-14407 GCA_025585075.1 Nepenthes mirabilis
TAAAATATTATTTGTTATTAAAAAAAAGTACCCATAAATTTATTATTTTTTTTCTTACTTTTTTGGGGGTGGGATGGGGTATGAGGCAGGGATATTCCCATCGTAGCCTCCTTGTTTTTGGCTTTACTTTCAAAGCCTAATGTTAATAGCATTTGTATGTGAAATTCCAAAGATATCACAAGCATCAAACCCATAAATCAAAATCAGAAAAGGCCAAAGTTAGAACACGACGATGAAAAGAACAATCAGTTTATCACAAAAAAAAGAAAAAAAAAAAACAAAACTTTTTCTATTGTAACTGTTGATGTTGCACCTGTGTAACTCCGACAACTAAATCATGAAGCTTAAGTTCAAATTTACCTTTGGCTTTGGCATTGGGCAGAGTCAATACCCGAACCCGAGCCCAAAAGTAGCTTGATTCAATCTCCAAGACAAACATCTTCCCAAGCAATGTCGTCTCTAGAATGCCTAAGGTTCGTTCTTGACTCGAGGCCATTGACATTTTCATCGTCGTCCCACCTATCTTCAATCCTCCTCAGTCACAGTACCTGTAACTAACTCTATATCATATACACTACGATTATCCGAAGGAGCAGCCGGAAGTCAGTTGCAACCAAGGGCGCCTTCGATCTTTTGAATGGTGCAGGCAACTAGACCATTGACGGTCTCAATGGATTCCACAGTCAGCTTCGCATTAGGAAGGCTGTTCACTAGTATTTGGAATCCGAGCGTCAACAAGGATCCGGTAGTGAGAGTCCCTTCGGCACCATCACAGAGAAACCTGGCATTCGGGACAACAGTCATGTTGTGATCTACAATCGCATCTGCAATCGCAAAACCCGAGGGCAGAAGCGCCAGGAATTCGGAATCTTTGCCGCCCATGATGGCCGTCATCGATGCCACATCAACAGGTGCATACACTATCAGAGAGCTCGTTTCCTCTGTCCATGATTCCTGCAGTATTAGCATGTTGCTCTCTCTCGCGGGCGCAGCCTGCAAAGAGTTTGTTTTGGACAATGTTCACTCAATGAGCTCATATTTACTCTTAGACAGGAGCGAAGTAAATAGCAATAAAGCCTTAAAAACTGTTACTCCATTTAGATCAATATCTTTCAAAAGTAAAAGTAATTCTAAATTATTTTTCATTATTTTCCTCCAAGTTTTCATAAGTTTAAATCTTTATTTTTTCCTTTAATTATAACTAACTTATATTTTTTCACCGATGAAAGTACACAAAGATTCACTCAAGTTTTAAATCTTGTTGAAAAAGAAATGACAATGTTACTGCTCACAGGTGGACAAAGAAGGGTGATGCAGTTGGCGGCATCTTGGCCCTGGGAGACACGAGCCATCTCTTGCATGGGCCCACCGTTGGACAAGATGTCCCACCTTCCCCGAGATTGATCATCCCGTAAGAAATCAAAGAGCTGCCGCCTTGATATTGGCAACCACACGGACTTTGCAGTGCTCAGCACAACACCCGATGGCTCCCCTGGTTCGTTCAAGCTCACACGAGTCATCACCCTCACATCTTCACCCACACCGGCTAGCTCCAGCTTCTCCCACCTTCGAACTGACGAAGCGCAAACCCCAGCACAGAAATTGGAGCTCATGCGCCTCGCAAGCTTTACAATGCTTCTCCTGCCTTCAAGAGTCAGTCCTGCCATGACAAACGATGGAAAAAAAAATACAATAATAGCATGTCTATGCAGACTTGATAAAAACTTGACCCTGGCTAAGTAAAAGATCAAGTCATAGAAGGAAAAATCAGCAGACATGCAAAATCTAGTCCAACATAGATCGCATTGAGCCTCCCGATACCGATATTTCTTAACATACGTAACAAAATTGCGAGATGTATCAAATTGGTGGACATATCACAAAATGCAATCCCAAACACTTGATGTCTACCTTAGGTTCTGATTCCCCGTTCAGTGTCACTCAATATAGCTGATAATGATACAGTCAATATTAAAACTAATATTTCCATCAATTGGTTTAGTAAACAAAAATAAAGTTGAAATAAAATGAAGATGGGATTAGTAGGGGAAACCTGAATCATCTTCCAGGGAAATTTTGTCCGACAAAAGTAAGGCTGAGCATTCGCAGTGGCATTGTAGGGTTGCAAGCCATCGCTGGGCACCAAAAGCCAATCCCGAGCGAAGCAGCGGCCGATAGAGATGGTGAGCACAACTCTCATCATATTCCACATGTTCTATCCATGTCACCTGCAATTTTAGTCACATTGGGCTCAGTAAAATTTTGACCTCTAAAAGAGGGATAATTTCTGTTTTATTTTTATTCCATCGAATAGAAAAATGCGCAATCTACATTTCACTCAATTAAAGAAAATATTCTTAAAAAATAGATATCATTTTAAAATTATTTTTATCACATAACTCTAAGTTTTCCTATATCTACTCAATCTTTTCTTTTTTTCAATCAGAAGTAACTTACATTTCCTCATATGTGTTTTATTTGGCTTATATTTTAAGTGTTTGAAACACATTAAATGTCATTCTGTCTTCTCATCTTCTATAGGGAAACTTCAAAGTATTTACAGATTGCACTGCTCTTAATCTTATCTTTTAATATACTTCTACTCATCTATTTGAAATCTTTGGGGAATTTTTCTTGTAAAGTGGAATTATAACATATATGTCATTTTCTAGAAATCTTCCCCCTCGTTTTATCAATCTCATAGTAAACCTGACTAACTTAAGAAACAGAGCAAAAACTGGCAGTGAAACACAGAGTTCATGGTTGTTGGGATCACTCCCATGTGGAAATCCGTAGGACTTGATTAGAGCACGAATGTATTGGGAAGAAGAAATTCAGGTCAACGAAGTTGACCGGAGTCAACTCTTCCAGTCAACTCTTCCGGTCAATATGTTGACCGTCATAACTTGTGAGTTATCTGAAGGAGCGGAACGGGCTACTTCGACCTGTCAACGATGTTGTTGATCGGCTAATGCGAAGCGACGGACAACAGAGTTGACATGCCATATTTGGGAGTTCTGAAAGACTGTCATACCCAAAAAGTGTACAATTAACCTACTCTTCTGGGTGTTTGATGGAAGTCATTCTCGAGACTCCAAAGACTAATCAACCTGCAAATACAGGCACACGCCACCTGCTACAGGATCAGCCATGCACATGCAGGCGGACCTTGGAAGTTGAGCACCAACCACTGAGTTATGGTGATGAGTGTATGTATATGCATGTATACTTGGCACATAGCAAGTCGTAGAAGAAGAAGGAGAAGACACCGGCCA
Organism: Nepenthes mirabilis; assembly: GCA_025585075.1. Lineage (NCBI taxonomy): Eukaryota > Viridiplantae > Streptophyta > Magnoliopsida > Caryophyllales > Nepenthaceae > Nepenthes > Nepenthes mirabilis. Next base: position 3,276 of record JAODPA010158386.1, read on the forward strand.
AGATTGAGTGAGTGTGTAACAGATGAAGAAAGAAAAAGAAAGAGAGCTGTGAAAGAAACAAGTGTGAGAATCTTGATTATTTTGCTCTGTTCTTATTTTCGCCTCCTGTAACATTCTCATATTTAGTGATTCTTAGTGGACTTAGTGTCCCGTGGTTTTTTCCTTAATTCATAAGGGTTTTCCACGTAAAATTTAGTGTTCATTTCTCTTCTCTATTCTCTACTTTACAATGCTCATTATGCCCTATTAGTTGGCAGTTCATTCCGACCAACAGGTGAAAACTATTCCTATAATTTGGTAAGTAGGCCGCCCGTTACCCGCCAACAAGTGGTATCAGAGCCAAGTTGACAACTCCGTCTGAATGGCGTCATCATCCTCAAATAACTTGTCATTCAGTGTAGAACAGTTCAATGGACGGGGCAACTTCATCCTCTGGCAGGAGAGGATGAAAAACATCTTAACGAGAGAAGGAACAATTAAAGCACTGAGGAAGAAGGAAGATAAGCCAGACAGCCTATCAGAGAAAGACTGGCAAAATAAATGAGATCTTGCCAATTGCACTTTCAAACTATGTCTAGCGGACAACACGCTCCAGGAAGTCCTTGGCCTGACTGATCCGGCGGAGGTGTGGGAGAAGCTTGAAAGGCGATACAAGTCCAAATCATTGACAACCAAGCTTCATATTAAGAAACAGTTCTATAGTCTGCGGTTGTCAGAAGGTAGCAGCTTTGAGAATCATTTGGACGACTTCAATCGGATTATAACTCAGATGTCCGCCCTTGATGAGGTAATCAAGGAGGAGGATAAGGTATTGGTATTGATGGCCTCTCTGCCAGCTTCTTATGATCATATTGTCACCACGTTGCTGTTTGGAAAAGACACTCTCAAACTAGACGAGGTCATCACTTCCCTATTCATGAATGAGTCAAGGCGGTCACAAGGGGTTTCGACATCTTCTCATAGTGAAGTGCTTGTGTCCAAGTCCAAGGGACGAAGCAAAGGTCGAAGCCAGAAGCCTGGAGAAAAGGAACGGAGTAAATCTCGCTCAAGGTATCAAAACCTTGAGTATCATCACTGTGGCAAAAGGGTCCATATCAAGAAGCAGTGCTTCAAATGGAAGCACGAGAATGCCGAAAAAGAAAAAGGAGAAAAGGGACGAAATGAGGACAAATCCTCCGTCTCAGTGGTCATAGGAGGCGACCTCTTGGTGACATGTGAAGAACATGTGGCTAACCTGACGGATGAGGAGTCCGACTCGGTGATTGACTCCGGTGCTACCTTGCACGCCATGTCAAAAAGGGAGTTGTTCACATCTTACACTCCAGGGAACTTTAAAGTGATGAGGATGGGTAATGAAGGAACATCCCAAGTTGTCGGTAAGGGTGACGTTGTGCTGACCACCAATAATGGAATGAAGCTGATATTGAAGGACGTCCGACACGTTCCTGACATCAGGCTTAATATCATCTTAGCAAGTCGGCTGAATGATGAAGGTTATTGTAGTACCTTCTGTGAAGGTGGGTGGAAACTTGCCAGAGGTTCTTTGGTGGTGGCAAGAGGAAAAAGGTGTTCCGGCCTATACATCATGAAGGCGTTCGCAACGGCCGGAGATATAAATGTTGCTACCGAAAAGGAAACCGAGAACTTGTGGCATAGGAGGTTGGGCCACATGAGTAAACGTGGATTGAATCATCTAGCCAGGAAAGGCTTCATTGCCGGAGTAAAGGAGGACAAATTAAGGACGTGTCCTCACTGCTTGACCGGCAAACAGAAGAGAATCTTGTTTCATAGAGACTTGTCCGCTCCCAAGGCAGAACTGCTTGAGATCATCCACACAAATGTGCGTGGACCATTCAAAAAAAAGTCATTCGGTGGAGCTCAATACTTTATCTCTTTCATTGATGATTCTTCCAAAAAAACTGTGGGTTTATCCGTTGAAGTAAGTCCAAGGTCCAGGTCCTTGGTGTATTTCAGCAATTTCATGCTCTTGTGGAACGTCAGACGGGGAAGAAACTGAAAGCCGTCCAGAGCAACAACAGCGGCGAATACTTCGGACCTTTAGATACCTATTGCCGGTCACGTGGTATTAAGCATCAGAAGACGCCATAGTTGAATGGAGTGTCTGAGCGGATGAATCGTACACTTCTAGAAAGAGTATGGTGTATGCTCTCGGAAGTTGTGCTCCCCGAACACTTCTGGGTCGAAGCACTGAAGACGGCGGCCTACATTATAAATAAGTCGCCCAGTAAACCCTTGAAGGGTGAAGTGTCAGAGAAGATATGGTCAAACAAGGAGCCATCTTATGATCACCTGCGGGTGTTTGGATGTAAAGTTTTTGTCCATATTCCAAGAGACGAAAGGACAAAACTAGAGCCAAAGACGACGCAATGTGTCTTTCTGGGCTACGGGGAAGATGAGCTGGGCTACCGGTTCTATGATCCAGCTACTAGAAGGCTCGTCCGGTCAAGAGACGTAACTTTCGCTGAAAATGAAACAATTGAAAACATTGGCAGGAAGGCCAAGTGTGATGATGAGCGGATGGACAAAGTAAGTGTCAAAATTGTCCGTCCGGTTCCTCTGGAAGATAAGGATAATGGTCCTGAGGCGGTCGACGAAATAATGACTCCTGAAGGTCAGAATGAAGTCATTCTTCAACCGGCCGAGGATCTGCCTGTCAGATGATCCTCACGAAACAGACGGCCGTCCGTCAGTCTGTCGCCCAGTAAGTATGTTATGCTCACTAATGTCGGAGAGCTTGAAACCTATGAAGAGGCTATGGAGGATGAGAACAATGAGAAGTGGCTGGAAGCCACGAAAGAGGAGATGTGTTCTCTTCATGAAAATCACACATTCGACCTAGTCAAGCTTCCTAAGGGGAAGAGAGCCTTATAGAACAAGTGGATCTTTCGATTAAAGACTTCTGAAAACGCCACGCAGCCGAGATATAAGGCGAGACTAGTGGTGAAAGGTTTCGGTCAACGGAAAAGAGTTGATTTTGATAAAATTTTTGCTCCGGTGGTAAAAATGTCTTCCATAAGAGTCGTGCTGGGCTTGACGGCCATCCAGGACCTTGAGGTTGAGCAGATGGATGTCCGGACGGCTTTCCTCCATAGTGAACTTGAAGAAGAGATTTACATGGAACAGCCGGAAGGGTTTGAGGCTAAGGGAAAGGAACAACTTGTTTGTCATCTGAGAAAAAGTTTGTATGGTTTGAAACAAGTTTCAAGGCAGTGGTACAAGAAGTTTGAGTCGGTTATGGCCCGTCAAGGATACCGGTGGACTACTCGTGACCACTGCGTATTTATGCAGAGGTTTTCTAATGATGATTTTGTCATCCTTCTCCTATACGTGGACGACATGCTGATCGTTAGACGCAACAGTGCCTGGATAAAGGAGCTGAAGGAGCAGCTTGAGCGGTCATTTGCTATGAAGGACTTTGGATCGGCAAAGCGAATTCTGGGAATCAGAATTATAAGCGATCAAAAGGCAAGAAAAATGTGGCTGTCGCAAGAAAGCTATACTGAGAAGGTACTCCAACGATTCAATATGGACAAGTTGAAGCCTGTGAGCACAGCATTGGCGACCCATCATAAGTTAAGCACTCGCCAATGTCCATCCTCAGATGACGAGAAGAAATACATGAGAGGTGTGCTGTACTCCTCAGTTGTGGGAAGCCTAATGCATGCCTCGGTGTGCACTAGATCGTATATAACTCATGCTGTTGGAACAGTTAGCCGGTTTCTGTCCAATCCGGGGAAAGAGCACTGGTCTGCAGTAAAGTAGATTCTGAGGTACATCCGAGGAACTTCCAAGAGGTGCCTGTGTCTTAGAAGTGATAAGCCCCAACTAGTGGGCTACTCAGACACTGATATGGTCGGCGACATAGACTCGCACAAGTCTACTTCAGGTTACTTGGTAAAATTTGCGAGGGGTGCAATCTCTTGGCAGTCCAAGTTGCAGAAGTGTGTGGCCGTATCCACTACTAAAGCAGAGTATATCGCAGTGATGGAGGCCTGCAAGGAAATGTTATGGATGAAAGAGTTCATTCAAGAGTTTGGCATTGAACAAGAGAGATATGTGATACTCTGTGATAGCCAGAGTACCATTCATCTATGTAAGAACTCCTCATTTTATTCCAAATCAAAGCACATTGATATGCGATATCACTGAGTAAGATATATACTTGAGGATGGTTTACTGTCATTGGACAATGTCAGCACTAAAGAGAACGGGGCAAATATGATGACAAAGATTCTACCAAAAGGGAAGAATGAGGCATGCTGCAAGCTGGCCGGGATGATGGACTTAACTTCCTCACGGTCGTGAGGGGAACGAGGGGAAGTTTGTTGGGATCACTCCCGTGTGGAAATCCGTAGGACTTGATCAGAGCACGAATGTGTTAGGATGAAGAAATTCAGGTCAACGAAGTTGACCGAAGTCAACTATTCCAGTCAACTTCGTTGACCGGAGCCAACTCTTCCGGTCAATATGTTGATCGTCATAACTTGTGAGTTGTCTGAAGGAGCGGAACGGGCTACTTCAACGGGTCAACGATGTGGTTGATTGGCTAATGTGAAGCGACAAACAACAGAGTTGACATGCCATATTTGGGAGTTCTGAAAGGCTGTCATACCCAAAAAGTGTATAGTTGACCTACTCTTCTAGGTGGTTGATGAAAGTCATTCTCGATACTCCAAAGGCTGATCAGCCTACAGAAGCAGGCACGCGCTGCCTGTTGTAGGATCAAACATGCGCATGCAAGCGGGCCTTGAAAGTTGAGCACCAACCACTGAGCTACGGTGATGGACGTGTGTATATGTATGTACACTTGGCACATAGCAAGTCGTAGAAGAAGAAGGAAAAGACACTGGCCAAGATTGAGTGAGTGTGTAACAGATGAGAGAAAGAAAAAGAAAGAGAGCTGTGAAAGAAACAAGTGTAAGAATCTTGATTACTTTGCTCTATTCTTATTTTCGCCTCCTGTAACCTTCACATATTTAGTGATTCTTAGTGGACTTAGTGTCCCGTGATTTTTCCCTTGATTCATAAGAGTTTTTCATATAAAATTTAGTGTTTATTTCTTCTCTATTCTCTACTTCACATTGCTCATTGTGCCCTATTAGTTGGCCGTCTATTCCGACCAACAGGTGAAAACTGTTCCTATAATTTGGTAAGTCGGCTGCCCGTTGCCCGCCAACAATGGTCACATTACACGCAGCCACAAGGTGTATTTCTTTAGTGCTGGATCGAATTATCAGATTTCTTGGACAGTACACAACAATAAACTAAGGACAACAATCCGAATAGAAGCATCAAAAGCATTTTTTGTTTTTTTGCTACAAAGGATGTAAACTCCAATGCTTTGACCTATACGAAATATTAATACATGGACATTGATAATACACAAGTGGGAACTTGGAAGATGTCGTGTTTTCCATCAATCAAGAAATTCTTTAGTCTCTTTGCCTTTGAAGACTAAACAACACTTAAAATGAAGCAGCATCAACAACAGTAAATTAAATAATTACTTACTAAGGTATAATAATTCATTGGGAAAATCATGCTTTATGTAATTCGGAGACGAGTTAGCCTACACAATCTGGCACCCATTGCGGCAGCTTCCGCTATAAGTCAGGAGTTTATAATTCTATGAGCTTCTGATGAAAATTTCTTACACTTTATATCTTGAAATCTTAGAATATATTTCTTAAACAGAGTAGGTATCTATTAAGTATTTCGCCAGAAATCTAAAATCTTAATCAGACATGACACGATATCATAGCTATAACGACCATAACAATGGCCGTGAGCTTTCATTGACGCATGAAATGTGACGACTTAATTCTTAAATATGGCCAACCAAAATATGTGAGATAAGAATTAGTTATTACCAGAGAACATCCATTAGCCAAATCTTGCACAATGCAGCCAGAAGGCATCTTCTTGTACCTCATGAAACTGTCCGGATAAGCGATTTCTCGGGTGTTCTCAACAGAAACATCTACCACCGCCCACACACTTTGAGAATGCTGTTTACAGAACCTAAGGAACCTGCCTCGCCGAAGAGGGACTAATGGCGATGGAAATAGGCACTCAGCGTCCATCTACACCAAGAAAATATAATAGAAATCACGATATTCAATTTTGTACGTAGAGGAAAAGAAAATACAAAAATGAACATACCATCTGCAATTCCCCATCTCGGGTGCCACCGACACCATTGTACAACACTTCGAGCGTAGATGCTTTTCCGATCATGTATGGGAACATTTCTACCCATCGATTCTGATTAATTGAAAAAACAAGCAAAGTTAAAATTAATTATACTACATCTAGGATTGTGGCTCAGTAGTTTAAGTGAAATCCACATTATTAGAAAACATGGTATTAGGAACAGCAGTGTATAGGATGCACCGTATAATAGGGCACCCTACCCCAAGCCTTCACTGTTATCAAAATCACACAACATTACTTTCTGTCTGTCACAAAAATGACGAGACTATTATATAATATCATATTCTGAGGATGAATTATCCACCACAACACACAAAATTAAAAAAAAAAAAATTGAATTCCATTTATCTTATATTCCGCTGTCAAAATCAAAAACTTAAATAAAACTATAAAACTATGCCTTTTTCATATTGTGCTTAAAAAAGGCTAGGTTATCAAATCACAAGTAGGGCAAGTAGATTGCAATGGGTAGATGGGGTCGAGAAACCTTGGTCCACCATGGCAAATTTTGCTGCAGTTTCTTTTCTTTGTATCCTCCAAGTTAGTCCAATTAGGAGAAATGTTGATACAACATTAAAGCATGACTCAACTGAATCAATTTTATTAAGACAGGACACAAAAACTTGGAATGACAATCTTGATGACAAAAGAGCAATGTTTAGCTATGCACATGCATCTAAGCAAGGTTAAAAGAACAAGGGTATTTAGTTGGCACGAGGAAAAGTACAAGGGTACTCATGATTGATAAGGGATAGACTATTTATGATCATAAGGAAAAGTTACAGAGACTAAAACTAAGTACTGCAAGAGAGAGCAGTGCTTACAACAGACATGAAAGATTCAACAAGCTCCAAGCTGCTAATGATGACTGAACCAGTTACTCTTGTGGCAACGGTGACAAAGCCAGCAGGCTTCATTCCACCATACGGAGAAAACTTCTTCACATACTCCTCAAGGTTCAATGCTTCATTTCCTCCATCCGAGCTTTTATACCAAAGGGGACTGTCACTCTCAGCCACGCTCACCAATTCCTCCATTGCAGACACCGCAACTTGGAGATAGATTGACCTCTCATACTCGTTAATCAATGGACCGGTAGAAGAAACACTTGAAATCGGAACAATTTCAAGATTGCCCGAAGAACTGGGCCCTCCAATCAACCCAGAAATCCCACTACTCCCAGCAGAAAGTTGTGAGTTGCAATTTACAAATTCAGTTATCGGCTTGTCCATGAATCTTTCTGCTATTGCCAAAATCCGAGCGAGTTCGTCCTTTAACCGAGCATTCTCAAGCCTAATATGGTGCTCATCAATGGACGAGTCTCCGAATTTCGTCCCACCACTGCAGTTTTTGCACAATGGGTTCCCCATGGCTTCCTTCATGGCCATGTTCTCAAATCGAAGCTTATCATACTCTTGCTTAAGCACTATGTTCTCATGTCGTTCCATTTGAGTCTGTTAAATAACTCATATCAATGGTTAACAACAGACATAATGAATTAGAAATGCAAATTAGCTATGGATGAGTTGAATTTTTTTTTTTTTACCTACTTATGTAACATAATGTGACAATCTCGTCCTACGTGAAGTGATCTAAGCTTGTGTGTGAGATTACTACAATAAACAGGAGTGCCGTCTTTTTCTTGAACCTACATGACAACAAAGGTCCCACGGGGCTTGGTTGTGGGGCCATCAGCCTATTCACAGCATTATAGATAGCATTGGAGTCCAATCTAGCTGGAAAGTCAGCAAAACCAAGTATTGTCTGGGACTAAATCGTGCGTCACACACAAAAGGTGGTAGGAACCACTTCTAGAAAACAGACAAGCCACCTAAGGAGACATAATCCGAGGCCTTGACAAGAATGTTGTGTATTCTAGTTGTGGAGGGGGGGAGGGGGGGGGAGATTGTGGCATCCTATCCCAAATGGAATATGTAATGAAAGCAAGTTTGGTTTATAAGGTTTTAAGAGGGCAGACTACCAATAACAAGTTCTCTTCATTTTTTTAATGATCAAGTGAGGACAAAAAGCCCAAAGGGGCTTGGTTGTCAGGCCAATGCCTGCTTGAGGCTTGCCCATGATCTTATTCTACATCATTTACGTAAATATTAACCGATATGTATTAATATTGAGCCATCTGATACCGATATTTCTCAATATCATGATAATATTGCGATATATCGATTAATATTTAAAATATTGGCTGATATATTCGATATTTGACTAATATACATGCCAATATAGCTTATAATTTTTTTTAAAAAAAATTTCCTTCTAATACATTTGATACTCATATGTATTGCACGAAATTAATATATCCGTAACCAATACCGACATTTTTATCCATATTGTAAACCCATGTAATTATTTGCAAGTGTTCCAAAAGTCTAAAATATTATATTATGAAAAAACAAACACAAGCAAGACTATAAATCCAACCTAAGTTCCCGTTTGGGACTTCCTAATCATACATACTCTAATAAGCTATTAGATAGGAGCAGCAAATAAAGCAGAACCTACCAACAATTCTACCTTTCCTTAAACATTAGGGCTGATGACCCTCTTTCGAATATTATTGTTCATTTGACAACCCCTTGGCCTAAGAATAGTAAGCTAAGAGAGAGGAATTCCATGAAAGTTCCATTCAATGGCCCTCAAAAGGCGTGGAAGAGCATGGTTTTATTTTAGCCCAAACGTGCCTGATTAAAATGAAAATCTCATCCAAATTTATTCATTGCAACAGCAAGATAGGATAAGAGCAGAAATTACTGATACATGGGGTAATTACCTTCAGCTGCGTGCGTCGATTTTGAAACCAAAACTTGACTTGTCTGCTTTCCAAGCCAAGTCTTCTACCAAGATCCAGCCTTTGTTTCTCATCAGGGTGAGGGCAATCCTTGAAGAAACTACCATGGAAGGAGAAAAGAAAGAAATCTCAGTAAGAACTCGCATAATGTGAGACTAATCAGTCAACAAATTGTTTTGGAAATCTCACTTCTCAAGCTCTTGAATTTGCTGAGGGGTGTGTCTGTGATACTTCTTCCTCCTCCCTCGCTTGTTAGCCGCATGTTGATCGTTATCATTTGATAAGCCGTCATAGTTGTCACTCCCAGACCTGCTTTCATACCCATCGTCCATTTCCCTTCCTAAAATGTTGGCTGGATCAAATGGATCATTTAACAAACCCATATTCGCTTCCCCATCCATGCTATTCCGCTTGACAAATAAACATTTCATGGAGACAAATAAACATTTCATGGATACAAATTGGCACCATTGAGCAAATATAACTTGTACCATCATATCACAAATGAGAACGCAAATAAACAAGAACAGAGCAGAAATTAGAAAATAAAAGAACCCAAAAGAAAAAAAAAAAACTCTACCCCTAATATATAACCAAAGAGATTTGCATGAACAATCGCTGTTATCTTGATTGTGCAATAGCAACAAGTGGGATATATTCACACGCGGGTTTCCATAAGTGTAATCCTATTGTGAGCCCTAGCGGTCGAATAAGAAGTGGGAATATGAAATCGCAGTTGTTGTTGGCACAATCATTGATGATCAGACAGTCACGATTGTGCTCTGTATTTCAGTAGTTGCAATGCGTCAACGTGAATACGCAATTGAAACCGTTTGTTTACATCAAGCATGGGAAACCATCGACATTTCTCTTCCTTCAAACGGATTTGTGGCTGGTCATAGCATTTCTGTCGCTTTCGAGCTTTCTATGTGGATTTGAATGCCACTGTCTTTCAACCTTTCGATGATAGAGAAATTCAAGACTAAAGTTAATAGGAGTTTTAACTCTAAAATACCCACGTAACACGGATTAGACGACCCTATTACACACAAACCCAAAAATAAAAACCAAAGATCACAAAGACCCTCCAAAAGAAAGGAAAACGATCGAGACACAAATTGTTCGTAGCTATGTGTCTCCGTCTACCCCTCTAATCCTCTAGAAAGTTCAGCAGTGCACCATTCAGTGAGGGGTGATAAATCAAATTAAAAAAAAAAACAAATTGAAAAATATAAATCAATGAAGGTTGATAGGCGTAACTGTCAGCATTTAACTAGACCCAAAATGAAATGATCTTTAAGATGAGAGATGCAGATAAAAACACTGAAAAACAGAGAGGGAAAGAAGGGAAGAAACAGAGTCAGAATGGAGGGATAAAATTGTGGATTTTTCAATACCTTGCACAATGCTTTAGTAACATTTCAGGGCCAAAAGCTCTCCCTACTATCTCTCCGGGGAAAGAATGGAGACAAACCAGTACGAAGAAGGTACCAAAACTATTTGAAAAACGGATGTGAGATATTAAAAAAAAAAAACAAAGAAGCCTAAGATTCGTGGACCTCTCCCCGCCCCGCCCTGCCCACCCTCCCACACTCTCTGTTTCTCAGTCTCTCGTCCTCCAACTGCATGTGGAGATCGAGAGAGAGATAGAGAGAGAGCGTAATAAAAAATTCAAGACAGAAGGAAGATAAAATATTTTTAAAATGGATAGTTTGCAGAATAGTAGCTGACCGAAAAGATGACTTACAATTTCAATGGCTGATTCCTTCAAGTCAATCGCTACTCTTTTCTTATATGTACTCAAAAACCCAAAAGAGTCTCTCGAAGCCCAAAATTTTGGGTTTTCCTTCTCAATAAGAAATCTCACTATCAGTGCTCCGCTTCGCAGCTTCCAATGGCGTCCTGGCATTCCTTTCTCTTCGGTATTTGAAGACAAAAAAAAAAGGGACAGAGAGAAAGTCAAAGAGAGAGAAGAAGACGAGCCGTTTCGCTTTGACAAACAGGTGGGACCCTCCGTGCCAAATCTGGGCTTGATTTGCCCGAATCACTTGATTTTCCCACGCGCTTATGGGCGATTGAGATGCCCTCTCAC
>JAODPA010158397.1:0-14403 GCA_025585075.1 Nepenthes mirabilis
AGAAAGCCGTCGAATTTTAATCCGATGGCTGATGGAGGGAGAAGGAGGGTCCTTCTCCACAGGGGAGAAGGACCCCCCTGAATCCGGTTTGTAGGTGGCTTTATGCTCTTGCTGGTATATGTACTTAGCCGGTACGACGTTATTCCCCGATTTACTTAAACGAAGGATAAAAAAAACCATTCCGGAAGGATTGCCTTTTTTTCCTGTCTGATATGCTGGTAAGGGACCGTTGTTGGTTTTAAGCTTTTGCTCGTATGGTTTTAGCCAGTGTGGTGTTCATTCCCGTTGTATTTACAAAAAAAAGCATTCCTGTCATTTTGCTTTTTTCTTATCTAGATTGCCGGTTTGTATCATTTTATCGATATGGGAGTTTTAGGATGATCTTGTGTTGTTGCCCAGTTTGGTGTGTAAACCGGAATGGCCTGTAGGCGGATTGTGCTTGCTCGGCGTGGGGTCTATTTGCTGGAAGGGGTATATTGCTATTTTGGTGCAAAAAGGCGGATTAATGTAATTTGCCGATTTGGAGATTTTGACGTGTTTTCTGCTGTTTTTCGATATGTTGGATCCTACCGATATGCGCAATGTGCCGGTATGTCTAAAAAAAGGGGGCAGTATGTGTTTTTTGCCCGGTATGGTGTTTTGTGCCGATAGGGGTTTAAAGCCGATTAGTGCAATTTGCCAGTATGATGTATCCTTGCTGCACTATTGCTTTCTACCGGTATGGTAAAAAAAAATTTGGGCAGTATGTGTTGGCCGGAAATGGGGCGGCCTACCACAAGGGGATCGAAGAGAAGGAAAGAATAATGACAACCGGTATGTACGTGGAAAATCCTTATGAATCAATGGAAAAATCACGGGACGTTGAGTCCGAAGAATTTCACTATGTTTGTGATAAAGGTTACAAAAACAGTAAGGCGGAAATACTCACACACTCAGTCGGGCCTTCTTCCACTCCTCTGTTTTTCTTTATTACTCTCACACACTCTGCTCTTCTGCACAACACTCTCACACCCTTTTTTTTTTATATCTTTCAGCCTTACATACATATATATATATATATATAAGGAAAATGCAAAACAAGAGTCTTAGCAGCAGCAGTCCTTTGTAGTTGGTCAGCGGTTCCCAAGAAGAATGTATCAGCCTAGCAGTAGACGGTGCATGCTTGTAGCAACAGAAGGCAGGTTAGATGTCTTAGGTTTCCAAGGTTACCTAAATAGGCAGGTCAACCTACTCCATTTCAGACATGGCAGGTGCTCTGTGTTGCCTTGATAAACTGGTCAACATTTAGTTGACCGCCCATCCGATCAACATCCTATTGACCGGAACTTCCAAGACAAACCGGTCAATATCCTGTTGACCGCCCATCTGGTCAACATCCTGTTGACCGGAACTTCTTCATGGGAGAGATTTTCAACAAACTTCCCCTCTCGACCATAAGGAAGTTAACTCTGTTAGCCCGGCTATCTTGCAGCATGCTTCATTCTTCCCTTTAGGTAGAATCTTCGTCATCATGTCTACTACGTTCTCTTCCGTGCTAATCTTGTCCAATGACAGAAGACCTTCCTCCAGCACCTCTCGCACCCAATGATATCGAACATCAGTGTGCTTGGATTTGGAATGGAATGAGAAGTTCTTACATAGATGAATGGCACTTTGACTGTCATAAAGTACCACATATCTCTCCTGCTTGATGCCTAACTCTTGAACGAACTCCTTCATCCACAGCATCTCCTTGCAGGCTTCTGTAACTGCAATGTATTCGGCTTCAGTTGTGGATAGAGCTACACACTTTTGTAGCTTGGATTGCCAAGAAACTGCACCGCCCGTAAATTTCACCAAGTAACCCGATGTAGATTTGTGTGTGTCAACATCTCTGGCCATATCCGCGTCTGAGTATCCCACCAACTGTGGTTTGTCGCTTCCAAGACACAAGCACCTCTTGGAAGTACACCGAATATACCTCATGATCCATTTTATTGCGGACCAGTGTTCCTTTCCCGGATTGGACAGAAACCGGCTGACTGTCCCGACAGCATCAGCTATGTCCGGTCTGGTGCACACCAGAGCATACATCAGGCTTCCCTCAGCTGATGAGTAGGGAACGTCTTTCATGTATTTCCTCTCGTTATCCGTAGTCGGGCATTGACGAGTGCTCAGCCTGTAGTGATTTGCCGACGGTGTACTCACGGGCTTTGACTTCTCAATGTTGAATCGTTGGAGCACTTTCTCAAGATAGTTCTCTTGAGACAACCATGATTTTCTTGCCTTTCGATCGCGTAAGATTCTGATTCCTAGAATCTGCTTAGCCGATCCAAGGTCCTTCATGGCAAATGATTGTCCAAGCTGCTCCTTCAACTTATTTATCCGATCTCCATTGCGTTCGACGATCAGCATGACGTCTACGTAAAGGAGAAGAACAACAAAATCATCATCCGAGAACTTTTGTACAAATACGCATTGGTCACGAGTTGTCCGCCGGTACCCCTGACTGGTCATAACTGACTCAAATTTCTTGTACCATTGCCTGGGGGCTTACTTTAATCCGTACAGACTTTTTCTTAGTCGGCAGACAAGTTTCTCCTTCCCTTGACTTTGAACCCCTCCGGTTGCTCCATGTAGATCTCCTCCTCAAGCTCACCATGGAGAAATGCTGTCCGGACATCCATTTGTTCAACCTCCAAGTCCTGGGCGGCAGCCAGGCCAAGCACTACCCTGACGGAGGACATTTTGACAACCGGGGCAAAGATTTCATCAAAATCAATCCCCTTTTGTTGATTGAAGCCCTTCACCACCAACCGTGCCTTGTACTTAGGCTTCTTGGTATTCTCGTCCTGCTTCAACCAATAGACCCATTTGTCCTTGAGGGCCTTCTTCCCCTTAGGAAGTTTTACCAAGTCAAAGGTGTGATTTTCATGAAGGGAGCTCATCTCCTCCTTCATGGCTTCCAGCCAGTCCTCTTTGCTGTCGTCCTTCATTGCCTCTTTATAATCCTCGGGCTCTCCAGCATCAGTGAGCATTACGTATTCATTTGGTGACAGACGGATGGACGGCCGTCTGTCACGTGAGGACCGTCTAACAGAGACATTTCCAACTGGTTGAGGAACAACTTCATCATTGGTGTCATCCGGAGACATGACTTCCCCTTCATTTTCCTCAACCGTCCCCTGACCAGGATCCTCTCCTTCTAATGATGCTGGACGGACAGCTTCAGTGCCCACTTGGTCTGTTTGTTCATCGTCACATTTGGCCTTCCTGCCAATGTCTTCGATTGTCTCATTTTCAACGAAAGTTACGTCCCTAGACCGAACGAGTCTTCTGGTTGCTGGATCATAGAACCGGTAGCCCATTTCATCTTCCCCGTAACCCAAAAAGACGCACTGAGTCGTCTTTGGTTCCAGCTTTGTCCTTTCATCTCTTGGGACATGAACGAATGCCTTGCATCCGAATACTCGCAGATGATCATAGGACGGCTCCTTACCCGTCCACACCTTTTCTGCCACTTCACCCATCAGAGGCTTGTTGGGCGACCTGTTGATGATATAGGCCGCCGTCCGGAATGCTTTTGCCCAGAATGAAGTATGAAGTTTTGCTTCGGAAAGCATACAGCGTACTCTCTCTAAGAGCGTATAATTCATCCGTTCTGCGACTCCATTCAACTGTGGAGTCTTTGGTGGCGTTTTCTGATGCCTAATACCATGCAACTAGCAGTAGGCATCAAAAGGTCCCAAATATTCACCGCCGTTGTCACTACGGACGCCCTTCAGCTTCTTCCCCGTCTGGCGCTCCACAAGAGCATGGAATTGCTCAAAAATACCAAGAACCTGATCCTTGGTCTTGAGTGGGTAGACCCACAGCCTTCTTGAACAGTCGTCAATGAAAGAAACAAAATATTGGGCTCCACCAAAGGACTTTTCTCTGAATGGCCTACACACATCTGTGTGAACTAGTTCTAGGAGCTCCGCTTTTGGACCGGACGACTCCCCATGGAATGAAACTCTCCTTTGCTTTCCAGCCAAGCAATGAGGACATGTCTTTTGTCCTTTCTCCTTTGCTCCAATGATCAGGCCCTTTTTGGCCAAGCAGGACAGCCCTTCATTACTCATGTGGCTTAACCTTCTATGCCACAGATCCATCGTCTTTGTGCTGGCTGTGGTATTTACATCTCCTGCCACTGCACAGGCCTTCATCAGATACAGGCCGGTGGCCTTCTTTTCTCTTGCTACAACAAGAGATCCTCTTTTGAGCTTCCACTCGCCTTCATAGAAGGTATTACAATAACCTTCATCATCTAGGCGTCCGGCTGAGATGACATTCAGCCGAATGTCAGGGACATGACATACATCCTTCAAAATCAGCTTTGTCCCGTTACTTGTGACCAGGATAACATCTCCTCTGCCTACAATGGGAGATGTTCCTTCATTCCCCATCCTTATTACTCCAAAATCTCCTAGAGTATAGGATGTAAACAGCTGCCTTCTGGACGTGACGTGCAAGGTGGCACCAGAGTCGATCACCCGTCCGGACTCCTCGTCTATCACATTTGCTACGTCTCCTTCACTTGTCAGCAGGAGACCGCTTGCTGTTACTACTGAGATGGAGGACCTTTCCTCTGTCTGTTCACTATCACCTTTTTCTTTTTCGGCATTTTTTCGCTTCCATTTGAAGCAGTGCTTCTTAATGTAGCCCTTCTTGCCACAGTGGTGACACTCAAGGTTTTGATACCTCGATCTTGACTTGCTGCGAGCTTTCTCGCCTTGCTTTTGACCACGGCCTCTACTTCTTCCCCTAGATTCAATCACAAGTACCTCAGACGTCGAGGCCCCTTATGACCTTCTTGACTCATTCATGAGTAAGGAAGCAATAACTGCATCCAGTTTCAAAGTGTCATTGCCAAACAGCAAGGTTGTGACTATATGAACATAGGAGGCCGGCAGAGAGGCCAGCAGGACCAACACCTTGTCCTCCTCCTTGATATCTTCTTCAAGGGCGGACATCTGCGTCAATATCCGGTTGAACTCGTCCAGATGCTTTTCAAAGCTTCCTCCCTCTGACAGTCGTAGGCCATAGAATTGCTTCTTCACATGAAGTCTGGTTATCAAGGATTTGGACTTATACCGACTTTCCAACTTCTGCCAGATTTCTGCCGGGTCAGCCAGGCCAAGTACTTTCTGGAGAGTGTTGTCCGCCAGGCAAAGTTTAATAGTGCCATTTGCAAGATCTCTTTTGTCTTGCCATTCGTCATCGGTTAACTTTGCAGGCTTCTCTTCCTTCTTCTTTAGCGCCTTTATCGTCCCTTCCCTAGTGAGAATGTTATTCACCATTTCTTGCCAAAGAATGAAGTTACCCTGTCCGTTAAACTGTTCAACGCTAAACGGTAAATTCTTCGATGATGTAGACGCCATTATAATAGAGTTCTCAACCTGGCTCTGATACCACTTGTTGGACGAAAATTAGGCGGCTTACCGTCACAAGCACAAGGGGATCGAAGAGAAGGAAAGAATAATGACAACCGTTATTTATGTGGAAAACCTTTATGAATCAATGGAAAAATCACGGGACGTTGAGTCTGAAGAATTTCACTATGTTTGTGATAAAGGTTACAAAAATAGTAAGGCGAAAATGCTCACACACTCAGTTGGGCTTTCTTCCAGTCCTCTGTTTTTCTTTCTTACTCTCACACACTCTGCTCTTCTGCACAACACTCTCACACCCTTTTTTTTTATATCTTTCAGCCTTACATACATATATATATATATAAGGAAAATGCAAAAAAAGAGTCTTAGCAGCAGCAGTCCTTTGTAGTTGGTGAGCGGTTCCCAAGAAGCATGAATCAGCCTAACAGTAGACGGCGCATGCTTGTAGCAACAGAAGGCAGGTTAGATGTCTTGGATTTTCAATGTTACCTAAATAGGCAGGTCAACCTACTCCCTTTCAGACATGGCAGGTGCTCTGTGTTGCCTTGATAGACTGGTCAATATTTAGTTGACCGTCCATCCGGTCAACATCCTATTGACCGGAACTTCTAAGACAAACCGGTCAAAATCCTGTTGACCGAAACTTCTTCATGGGAGAGATTTCCAACAGTATGTGCAATCTACCCGGTATGGTGTTTTATGCCAGTATGGATATTCTGCCGGTTTTGTGCTAATACTCGGTATGGTGTTCTTTAGCGGGTTCGGTGCCGTTGCCGCAATGCTACCTTTGTCAGGATGTAATAGTGCTAGTAGGAAAAAAAAGGGAGGCAGGATCTTTCTTGGATGGGTTCTTTTATATGTGCATGAGAGATCTTCGCATGGCCATTGTAACTAAGATGTCTGAGGAGATTCAATGGTGTCCAAGAGGTGCTTCATGTCCACGGGCTGTCCACTGGTGCCCGTCATTCATGCGCTTGACTGAGGAGTCGATCTACTTGATCCGTTGTACTTCAATGCGGTTTTTTGTTTGTTCCAGTTCGAGAGTGCAGGTTTGCATTTTCATGCCCGGAATGGATGGCCTTTTTGGATTTCTCGGTATGGATTGGCAACGGCCGGTATGGAATCTGTTGGGATGGAATGGAATGTTGGGGTCACTCCCGGATGGCAGTAGTCCGCTGACTCTATTGGAAGAATGGACGAGAACTTTGTTTGAAGCGTCATGTCCGAGAGGACGTGGACGAGGACTCCTAAAGTGTAGGCGTTGACTCTATCCTCGTAGGCCTGCTGCGGCCATTTCTGCAGGTGGGTTGGTCACCTACTTTGCTTGGAAGTTGTGGCGACCACAACTTCCTAGATGCTAGGCCCGCCATCTGGCATGCCAGGCGTGCGCCTGCCATGGTAGGCCTAGGGGCATAGGTTCTGTAACCTACTGCCAGTAGGGTGGCTAGCTGTCCACCCTGCCTTTTGTGTATATATAGAGCTTGTGCCCTTACTTGTAACGTGCATGAGAGCTGAGACATTTTGTAGGAAGAGCTTTGAGAGAGAGCTGTGGGCAAGCTTTGTAAAGATAGAGTGAGAAACACTTTAGTGAGAGAAGAAGTTGCACACTTGAGATTGTTTTCTTTCGTTTGAGCTTGTTTAGCTAACACTTGTAAACAATCCTTTTATAGTGCATTTTTTCGTGGTTTTTCCCTTATTGAAAGAAGGGTTTTCCGTGTTAAATTTGTGTGTTCTCTTTCGTTCTCTATCTCTACTTTCTCGTGTCCATCCGAGAGCTCTGCTCCGTGTAGCTGTCCGAGAACCCTGTCCGCTCGGTCACCGTACCTTCCGCGTGTTTTGCGCCAACATGGAATTGGTGTTTTGTGGGCGATTTGTGCATTATGCCCGGTATGGAGTTGTTTCCAAAAAAAATGGAACCCATTGGTCGTTTCCCGGTTTGGATTCGATGATATGGATGGTGTCCTGGTGCTATGTAGGATGGAATGAATGGACAAGATTTCCTAGTATGGAAACGATAGCAAATTGTCGGAATGGTGTAAATACTGATTTGCAAATGACTGGTATGGAGTATTTGGTATGTTTACCAATTTGTGTATCTCCGATTGTTTCCGTTGATATTTTTACTTTGATTTCATGTTATGTTATATGGTGCTTGGGAAATATTCTAACGTCTTTATTCTAACTCTAAATCAGCAAAACATTTAAAGATAAAATATTAGTTTCTGAAATTTTTTATTTTTATTTTAATACAATTATTTACTTACAAAAAAAAAAAAAGGTTTTCATCACATGTGCCTCAAAAATTCTACGTGCAACATCTTTCATGGATGGATCTCACAAAATTATATTGATATTTATATACTTAACTAAAATGTACTCTTTTCAACTCTTTTTCTTACTTAAATCATACATGATATATATAATCCAATAGCAACTTGAACTCCTATTACTTTTTGAGATGAATAATGGCATGTTATTGTCACAATAAATTAGTTATGGTCTTGAGACAAAATTGACAACTTACAATCCAAAAATAAAATTTCTCAACCACACATCTTGGAAAACAGTCCCATAATATGGCACAAATTCTGTTTGCATAGCAGAAGTTACCACTAGGCTATGTTTCACTCTTTTTAAGAAATAAAGTCGGCGAGCCATTTGAAAACATAACCTAAAGTAGACTTTAAATCATTTGGATATCAACAAAGTCTAAAAATAATATAGTTCAATATCTCAAGTTCATCTCAATGCCTATACACAAGCACATAATCTTGTCATTACAATTCTTAGCTGCTCTCTAATATTTTAAACCTAGATTAGACTAACACCATCCCACTAAAATCAATTGCATAGGATATGTTTTGTCTAGTACTTGTGCATATAAACTTTCAACTCCATTAGAATATGAAATCAATTTCGTAGTCTTCCTTTCAACACTATTTCTTCGACATTCTTAATGAAATTGTGTCCTTTTATTATAGGGGTATCATTAGGTATACAACCTTATTTCATATCAGAATTTTCAAGAACACATTGGATATATGCTCTTTTAGAAAGTCCTGACAAACCAGAATTTTTTATTGTGATGAATCTCAATACCAAACAAAAATTACTTTTTTAGATAGGGTTAGAAAGTCCTAACCCTTTTTTTAAGAGGATTGTTAATCTTAACCTCATCTTGACAAAATCCAAACTCTAAAATGGGACAATTTTAGTTTTTATCTTGTCCAGAAATCAAAAAAAAAAAATTGTAAAAAATTCTATTAGGAATCCGATTTTTAATATAAAAAATAATTTTTTATAAGAGGCATATCTTCCCTTTTTTTTTAACAGATTATTTTGTTCTAGCATCATTGGCATGTTGAATAGGATATTATCCCACAATCTGCATGTCTTTGTCCAATGAACACTTATGTCGACCAATCTTATAGCATTGTCCGCCCTGATCAGAGCACTGCTTTGATAATCTTCACGAGTTGCTTTTCAACTTCTGCTCTAAAATTTTAAAATTTTCTAAGTGCCTGAGATTTCTTACTAATCAAATAAATACATCCATAGCAAAAGAAGTCACCAATAAACATAAAAATTATTTATTTTAACATATGATAGAAGGTAATGGTCCACAAATATCTGTGTCTATCAGTTCTAGAATGACAAGGCAGTGTTTAAACACATGAACACTTAGAAGATCGCAAATGGGTGTTTTCACATGAAAGTATATAATTAAAAATCATAACTTATGGATTCAAATTATAAAACATAATCTCTAATTAATACATTATGATGTTAAAATTAAATTTTATTGAGTAATTTGAGAAAAATTACATATTGAAAAGAAAATTCAAGTATTGAAGGTGTTGCGTTCCGGATTCGCGGCTGCCGTACGGATTAGGGAGCCTTCTGATTCCTGAGCTTACGGTGGCATCAGGAGTAGGGTCCAGTCTCCGTCTCTATGAACCTGGATCTGCACAATACAAACAATAAGCAAGAGGTTAGAGGCCGACGGGGGTTTTGGTGCCCCGTAGGCACTCCGACGCTCAAGTCACATATCTTCCGGTAATAAACGGAGAAATGCATGCGTAAAATGCGAGAATGAGGGGAGTGCGTGAGGGATGTGATCAGACGCGTGAGTTCCATGGATACGCCCGGTAGGGGGCGGCTTATTTGTATGCCCGCGGAGGGTGACTTGGAGTGCGCCCGGCAGATGGGCGGCTTATAGGTGCGCCCGTAGAGGTCGGCTTGGAGATGCGCCCGCTGAGGGGCGGCTTATTTGTATGCCCGCGGAGGGTGACTTGGAGTGTGCTCGGCAGATGGGCGGCTTAGAGATGCGCCCGCGGAGGGGCGGCTTGGAAAGGTTCCTGCTTCCGGGTTAGAGCCTCGCTGGTATTTGGACGCTCCAAACTAGCATGGAGATGTTGGGCCCTGTCTGCCCAGGCTGTCCCGGCGGACTGCCAGTGCCAGACTTGCCCATTTGGCCCGAGGTAGTTGAGTGGGACACGCGCGGTTAAGAGCCGCGGGATATTTTCTCGGGGGAGCTGTGTGGTCCGGGCGGTCGAGCCCCGAGGTGAACGCTCAGTATTCTGCCGGCTGGGGTTTTTCTTCTTCGTGCCGAGGGGCGCCCGTTGATGAAGCAGATGAGCATCTGGGAACCCTAAGCTCCCACGGCAAGGATTGAGCGTTCCTGTTCGTCGGGATCTGGAGGACGGCGACCAGACGCTATGGCTGGAGCAAGGGTCTGCTCCACATCCCACTGAGAGCCCCGCGTACCCTATTAAGGAACGCTATTGGGCTTCGCCACCGTGAGGAGCTCTGGGTGTGATTTAGGGACAGATCTGGTTGCCCTTTTTGGGGGAGCTTCATGCTCTGTTCTTGATGAGAACAGGAGGAAGAAGGACCGCCGCTGTTGGGGACGTGGTTTCGCCTGATTTACGGGACTAGTCGTTGGGCGCCATTGACGAGAGCTCTAGGCTCCACCTGACGCTGATCTGTGGAAGGATCGCAGGATGCTGCGGCTGGGAGAATGCTGAGTCCTGTTTCGATGGCCACGGGAGCAGAGGGAGAGACGGCCACCATCAATAGAAGTGTTCGGCGCTCTACTTGGACGGAAATAAGGGCAAGGAAAACGGGACGCCACTGACAGAGGGCTTCGTCCCCTCTTCGACTCATGGGTAGCGGAGAGGAGCAGGGTTACCCATACGGCCGAGCATCGTGCTCGATTTGGTAAGGCACTGTTGGTTGCCGACGACCCTCTTGACAGGGAAGCAGGGTCGTTCCCTGGTGTTTGGCGAGCTAAGGGGAGCTGCCTTCTCCAAGGCCTCCTCCGAGTTTCGTTCTTCTTCTTCTTTCATGGTGGTGAGGACACAGAGAGAGAGAGAGAGAGATGCGGAGTCAGGAAAAGTGGTTCTTTTTTTCTCCTCTCTTTTTTCGCTCCTCTTTTCCTGTGCAGGGACTGGCCCTTTTATCGGGAAGAGGGTGAGTATTTTTCCTCCAAAAACTCCCGCCAAAATGAAAATTTCTCCCGCCATTGCCTTAGGCCCCTCCTTTGGGCCGTGCTTTATGGGCCTGTATGTTGGGACCCAACACAGCCCCTCATGCCAAAGGGTTCGAGGTCCTCGACAGTTTGGTATGGAGTCGTTGCTCTCCTTGGGATGTTAACCTCTTCCTGTTATTGTTGTCTGCGTCCTGCCTTTGGCGTACAGCGTTTGCCTTCAGGGATCCTTCTAACTTTTCGGATCGCGGGGCTTTGCACGATGTCCCCAGAGCTCGATCTTTTGGAATACTCGAACGGGGTCGAGTTTTTATAATACGACCTGTGGGGTCCGACCGCTGGGGTCACTCGGGTTGGCGCCCGAGTTTTGTTGAATGCTGTGAGTTGCTGGCCGCTTCCTGCTGGTCCGGGGTGCACCCGGGTCGTGGCAGGAGTTGCTGGCTGCTTCCTGCTGGTCCGGGGCGCTCTCGGGTCGTGGCAGGAGTTGCTGGCCGCTTCCTGCTGGTCCGGGGCGCGCCCGGGTGGTGGCAGGAGTTGCTGGCCGCTTTCTGCTGGTCCGGGGGCGCGCCCGGGTCGTGGCAGGAGTTGCTGGCCACTTCCTGCTGGTCCGAGGCGCGCCCGGGTCGTGGCAGGAGTTGCTGGCCGTTTCCTGCTGGTCCGGGGCACGCCCGGGTCGTGGCAAGAGTTGCTGGCCGCTTCCTGCTGGTCCGGGGCCGCGCCCGGGTCGTGGCAGGAGTTGTGGGCCGCTTCCTGCTTGTCCGGGGCGCGCCCGGGTCGTGTTAGGAGTTGCCGGCCGCCTCCTGCTGGTCCGGGGTGCGCCCGGGTCGTGGCAGGAGTTGCTGGCCGCTTCCTGCTGGTCTGGGGCACGCCCAGGTTGTGGCAGGAGTTGCTGGCCGCTTCCTGCTGGTCCGGGGCGCGCCCGGGTCGTGGCAGGAGTTGCCGGCCGCCTCCTGCTGGTCCGGGGTGCGCCCGGGTCGTGGCAGGAGTTGCTGGCCGCTTCCTGCTGGTCCGAGGCGCGCCCGAGTCGTGGCAGGAGTTGCTGGCCGCTTCCTGCTGGCCTGGGGCCGC
Source organism: Nepenthes mirabilis (assembly GCA_025585075.1). NCBI lineage: Eukaryota > Viridiplantae > Streptophyta > Magnoliopsida > Caryophyllales > Nepenthaceae > Nepenthes > Nepenthes mirabilis. The sequence continues at coordinate 11,971 of JAODPA010158397.1, forward strand.
GCCCGGGTCGTGGCAGAAGTTGACGACTTCCTAGCAGGACGGAGGGATGAGGCATCTCCATGATGAAGTGCGGAGGCTACGCCTCGATGCTGAAAAGATAGAGGAGGGCTGACAACCTCCTAGCAGGACGGAGGGATGAGACATCTCCGTGATGAAGTGCGAGGGCTGAGAGCCCCCGGGTCGATTGTGCATCCGCGCGGCAACCCGAGAAAGGGGAGGTTGCCGCCTCTGGGGGGCTTCGCCTCCAGCTGATATGGTGGCTCGCAAGCGTGACGCTGATATCTCTTGATCATCTTAGAGTTAGAGGGCGGAGCCCCCAGGCATGGCTATCCAATGTGGGATCGGCGCTATAGGAGGCCATGGTCTAAGCCATAGCGCGGTGAGTGCTGTCCGTCTTTATATGTGAGATTGAGTATTGAAGGAAGACGCTAGGCTTTTTGCTGTGTTTCCCACAGACGGCACCAATGTTGCGTTCCGGATCCGCGGCTGCCATACGGATTAGGAAGCCTTCTGATTCCTGAGCTTACGGTGGCGTCAGGAGTATGGTCCGGTCTCCGTCTCCATGAATCTGGATCTGCACAACACAAACAATAAGTAAGAGGTAAGAGGCCGACGGGGGGTTTTGGTCCCCCGTAGGCACTCCGACGCTCAAGTCACATATCTTCCGGTAATAAACGGAGAAATGCATGCGTAAGATGCGAGAATGAGGGGGGTGCGTGAGAGATGTGATCGGACGCGTGAGTTCCATGGATACGCCCGGCAGGGGGCGGGTTATTTGTATGCCCGCGGAGGGTGACTTGGAGTGTGCCTGGCAGATGGGCGGCTTATAGGTGCGCCCGTAGAGGGCGGCTTGGAGATGCGCCCGCGGTGGGGCGACTTATTTGTATGCCCGCGGAGGGTGACTTGGAGTGCGCCCGGCAGATGGGCGGCTTAGAGATGCGCCCGCGGAGGGGCGGCTTGGAAAGGTTCCTGCTTCCGGGTTAGAGGCCGGCCCGTGAGCCTCGTTGGTATTCGGACACTCCAAAGTAGCATGGGGATGTTGGGCCCTGTCTGCCCGAGCGGTCCCGGCGGACTGCCAGTGCCGGACTTGCCCATTTGGCCCGAGGTAGCTGAGTGGGACACGTGCTGTTAAGAGCCGTGGGATATTTTCTCGGGGGAGCTATGTGGTCCGGGCGGTCGAGCCCCGAGGTGAACGCCCTGTATTCTGCCTGCTGGGGTTTTTCTTCTTCGTGCTGATGGGCGTTCGTTGGTGAAGCAGATAAGCATCTGGGAACCCTAAGCTCCCACGGCGAAGGGCTGAGCGTTCCGGTTCGCCCGGATCTGGAGGACAGCGACCAGGCGCCATGGCTGGAGCATGGATCTGCTCTACATTCTGCTGAGAGCCTTGCGTTCCCTGTTAAGGAACGCTGTTGGACTTCGCCACCGTGAGGAGCTCTGGGCGTGATTTGGGGACAGATCTGGTTGCCATTTTGGGGAGCTTCATGCCCTGTTCTTGATGAGAACAGGAGGAAGAAGGACCGCCGCTGTTGGGGACGTGGTTTCGCCTGATTTGCGGGACTAGTCGTTGGGCGCCATTGACGGGGAGCTCTAGGCTCCACCTGACGCTGATCTGTGGAAGGATCGCAGGACGCTGCGGCTGGGAGAATGCCGAGTCCTGTTTCGATGGCCACGGGAGCAGAGGGAGAGACGGCCACCATCAATAGAAGTGTTCGGCGCTCTACTTGAACGGAAATAAGGGCAGGGAAAATGGGACGCCACTGGCAGAGGGCTTCGTGCCCTGTTCGACTCATGGGTAGCGGAGAGGAGCAGGGTTACCCCTGCGGCCGAGCTTCATGCTCGATTTGGTAAGGCACTGTTGGTTGCCGACGACCCTCTTGATAGGGAAGCAGGGTCGTTCCCTGGTGTTTGGCGAGCTAAGGGGAGCTGCCTTCTCCAAGGCCTCCTCCGAGTTTCGTTCTTCTTCTTCTTTCATGGTGGTGAGGGCACACACAGAGAGAGAGAGATGCGGAGTCAGGAAAAGTGGTTCTTTTTTTTTCCTATCTTTTTTCGCTCCTCTTTTCCTGTGCAGGGACTGGCCCTTTTATCGGGAAGAGGGTGAATATTTTCCCTCCAAAAACTCCCGCCCAAATGAAAATTTCTCCCGCCATTGCCTTGGGCCCCTCCTTTGGGCCGTGCTTTATGGGCCCGTACGTTGGGACCCAACAAAAGGAATGAAAAATTTTATCTAACCTAGGTATGAGTAATGTTTATGCATAGCTAAGCAAAAGGAGTGGCACTCATGTATGTCTTAATAGGAATTACGTTCATACGTGATAGATGTACGCTCATGCATTCATATATTTGTCTTTATAAATGATAAGCACATGACTGACACTTATACATTAATTGATATATATAAATGATTTTCTTATAAATTTAGTTTATTTTTTTTAC
>JAODPA010158408.1:0-14405 GCA_025585075.1 Nepenthes mirabilis
AAATATTGTTACGTTAAAGATAAAATAATAATTACTGTCGTAATAATCTCATATAAAATGAAAATGTGCCTTATCTACGTCGCCTGGAAAAGGAAACGGCTGGCTACTGCTCTATCTTCAATGGCAGGTGCTCTCTCCTGCGGTTTTTCTTTCCACCATGCTTCGTTTCCCCTGTTCTCGCCGCAAAATCAATCAAAGAAATCAAGTTTGATGTTTTGGAGTGGAAGGATTGCCGATTTTCGAAACAATGCCAGCAGAAAACCCAGCTTTTTGGATCAAATTCTTGATTATATTGAAGGTGCCGTTCCTCCATCTCCTGTTTCGAATGTTTTAAGTGGAGGTGCTTTTCTGGTGTCTGCATTTAAATGCCTGAATTCTAATTCTATGTTGGAAATAAGTTAAAGTTTCTGGTTTAGGGTTTTTTAAGCAATCGAACAATAGATTTTTCGTGAGGAAAATAAAAAGATAATGATATTGTTTGGGGATGAGGAGCTTCCTTGTCGTGTATATTTATGGATGAATTTAAATGCGCCTCCGCGATAGAAATCGGCGGGGTGACTGATCAATGCCTCAGTTACCTTGTATCTATTCTTTATTTCAAATAGCCCTTTGCATAAGTTTTTAGCCTACCGAGATGAATATATATTATTCTACTAATGTTAGAGCTTGTTTGGCTTAGATGGAGCTTCTGTGGAAGTGCTTCTCTAGCTGAGTTTTTCCACAGATGATTTAGAGGACTAACAAGGAATACCTTCTCAAATAAAAAAGTTCGTTAGTTTCAATTTTCAGCTTAGTAAGGTGTTCAAGAAACTCTATGGAGTCTAGTAAAAATTTATCTAAGAGCTCACTTTTACTTTTTGAGAAGTATAAATATTGTTTGGCCCATCTTGAACTTGTAGTAGAATACAAGTTAAGAATTAGCTGCACCCATTTAGTGGACGGAATTGATCCAATATTGTATTTTTGACTGATTTTTGAAGACTGGGGATTTAAAAAATAAACACTCATATGGTATTATTAATCCATTGATTATTGAGATTGCCATCTTTTGTAGGTGGACCCAAATTAAGGAAATGGTATGGTGCACCCGATCTCCTCCCAAATGATGGATCAACAACCGGAGATGAGGACAATCCTGGTATCATACTGACTATAATATACCTATTCATGTCCTTATTGCTCTCAAGGTGCTCCAAAGAATTATATTCTTCTTTTTGTCCGCAAAAGATGTAGAAGAAGTAAGGGATGCAATTCTAGTCACTGATGGAGATAGCGATATTGGCCAGGTATAATTTTTCTACTCAGCACTACTCACTTTGCTAAAGATAATTTAGTATTCTGTTGATTCTTTGAGTTAGGTTTATTTCCATTTTGTTGAGCCCACTAAGTACAAACCTGTTCCAACTTTTGAGACTACTACTTTGTCCAAGAAGTAAAGTTGGGGCAGACTTGATTTTCTGCACTCACGTCTTTTGGCTTCTCGGGAAGTTGATTTGGACTCCTTTAAGTACTTCTAATAGAAGAATGTAAGTCTTGGCGCATAGGTAGAGTTGTCATTGTTTGCCCTTGTGGTCAAGTATTTAAGTTGTAGAAACAATCTTTTACATGATGTAAGATAGGACTGAGTGCATTAGACTTAAAAGTGGTCCAACCTTTATCCAGATTTTTTGCACAGCAGGAATTTTGTGTATTGTGTTCTCCTTTTAAATACTTTTGGTAGTATCTTTGATTTAGAGGTTCTCTTAACGACGTATTTATAAGTCAAAATTTTCTGGTTTAGAAGAGGATCCTACTTTTCTATTTTTAGCAATAATGAACAAACTATTTTCAAAGCAAGCACTTCTCACAAGATCTGACCAGGCTCAATAGGCACTTAATTTATACTTTAGTACACTTCGAGAATTTCTGGTTTCCATTGGGTAGTTCAGAGGACAAGGCTCTTTGAATCTTGTCCAGGTGATCTTGCTATCCATTGAATGCTCATCATGACAATTTCTCTCTTATGTAGATGGTAATATTGACATTGATTGTTAAACAAATGCGAGTGAAAGCATTGGTTAAAGATAAACGTGCTGCTAGGGAAGCCTTTGGAAATTACGTTGAGGTGTGTATATTTGATTCAGAAGTGTTACGTGATTGACATTTGTTGATTTTTTTTTCCTTGTGTGTTCATTTGCTTTTATGAACGTGTTAGCAGTTTCTTGTCCATGTTTGTAATTTTTACATGCAAAGCCAATGGCTGGAGATGCAAACAGTAAGATGTTCCTGAAGAAGTCTCTGAAGGGTGTCCGTTCAATAATCTGTCCAAATGTATGCACCTATTTCGTTGTTATTTCTTCAAATTTGTAGAAGCATTATTGGTATTGGGAAATATAATTTCAAAGCTTCATAATTTTACCACCGAAATTATTGTATGTTGCGTTTCTGATGATTCCCATACTTTTTTTCTTGTGTCCTACATTGATAGTTTTGCTTCCACTGCAACTCTTGCTTGACGTACTTGCCAGAATTGTGAACTTTCAGTCTAAGTATAGGTATTCGTGGGCTTAATGAAATAGTAACTAAAAGCACCATCTTCTACATTTTCTACGTTTTTGTGAATATGGAATATTGATATCTGCCCCTTCATATTAAACTTGAAGTTTCATTCTGGTTCATTTTGTGATGATTTGGCTTGTGATGCATTGTTTTTTCCTTCTCACATTCCCCATATCCTGACCCTTACCCCCACGCTATTTCACTGTGCCCTGTCATATGGCTGAAAATTTGAGTCTGGCTTCTTTGTAGATATTCAAGTAAATTTTGTCCAAAGATAGTAACTATCAAGACATTCAACAATTTCATTTCCCCTAAGTACTGATTCTCAAGAACGCTCTACTATTAGCAAACATAAAAGGAGCAAACAACCAGCTCTTGCATCATATGTTGTAATGTTTTGTGCTGTTGTAAGTCAGATGCACATGAAGTGTGCCTTAGAAACCAATTGCTAAAAAACGGGGTGGCTTAGCACAGGACAAATTGTTTCCAGGATTTAGCACATGATCTCCAAATTATAATATAGTGCCCTTACCATAGCAACAAGCCTCACCTTCAGCCAGTCACCATACAAATGCTCTTTTTGTCATATTTTCTTTATAAGTAGAGTACTAGATATAAAAATTGTCGCTCATAACGTGACACATAATTAGTAATTTATTAAAATGATTATATATTACGATTTCTTACAATTTTATTATATTCTTAAAAAGGCTATCTCTTTATGTTGTCCAATTTTTTATAGAAAGAAGGATAATTTTGTAATAAGGGATTGGTGATCTTCATATCCTATAGATGACAAAATTATCCATCATTTATTGAGGATAATGTGTGGTGATTTTCTAAATTATAATCGACAGTTTTCATATTTGAATTTGAGGAAGTTCTTAACTTTCTTTTTTATTATTATTATTTAATAAGTTCTCCAGAAAAACTGTACAAAATTGAATTTTCACACACAATTTTGTAAACTTTGATGAAGGAACAGAGATAAAGGTGAAAAGAGAGAATTCAGTTCCAAGTTATTCGAGAAAAAAACGCTATATATGGATTTGGAAATGTTATTAATGTTGTATTTTGCATTATGAAAATGTGAGATAATGTGATAATTCTGAAGGTTTAAATCTCGTAAAGTTATTACACTAGATGGTCTTTGTTTCTTTCCTCCATTTATCCCCTGACCTCTTATTTCTTCCCCCACACTAGCACAATGGATGCCATTGTTCTATTTGTTCTCTGCCTTATTAGGATGAAAAAGAGGGAAACAATCATCTTATCTCCCGGAGGTTCCAACTAATCAGAAAATGTCTAACAATATCAGCTAAATTGCTCCTTCTGCAGGAAGGTTTCCTATCTAAAGTTGACAGCTTGAGAGGAGTACAACACATCATCCTCTTATCTCAGGTACCTCTTTTGATTGCTATGTTGATTTGTGTGCTGAGAATAGAATACTTAACAGAACTTTTATTTGCCATTGTTGTTCAATAAGATTGCAGTTGTCTGTTTATAAAGGTGCTAATGGCATTCAAGCTCTCATGAAAAGCAAGGCAAGGAAGTTGGCTGAGCAAGATGAATCAATGCTGATGGCATCTGGGATCCCTTACACTATCATCAGAGCTGGTGCTTTACAAAATACTCCTGGTGGAAAGAAGGGGTTCAGCTTTAAAGAGGTATGACTCAGAGGCTATTTTCTGTCAGGAAGCTTCATAGTTGATAGACAATAACAACGACAAAGGATACTAACACAATATTTTTTTCAAAAAAATAAGGGCATAATATGTGGTGGACATGTGAAGTCAAATTTGTAATTTATTTATAGATATAAGAATATACTTAATCAATTTATTAATAGGAAATGCATAGTTCTTGTTTTATCATTAGAAAATTCACATGAAGAATTGGTGCACAAGTGAATCAATATAAAGAAATTGTGGTATAACATACCTTAAATAATAATAAAAAAAGAGAGAAGATAACGAGTGGTTAGGTTTTTAGTTTTTCTGAATTACCAAATGACACTTATTTTCATGAGTATATTTTAGAATCCAATTTTCTTGAAAATAAAATAGCCCAACATGTTAAAAGCATGTCGGGTCAAAAGAATAAAAATAATAAAATATTCTAACACACTAGCATGAGAGAAGTATGGATGCTTTTTAGGGTGAGGGGGCAATATAAATTAGATTACTTTGTAATATTAATGAAACATGTAATTTCCAATCAACAATAGAGTGACATGATGTTGGGGATTTAGGACCGAATACACACAACCGGCACAGCGGAATAAACCTGAACCCCCCCGTCTGCTGTCAGTCACCAAAGTTGTGGGTATAAAAAACACAACAATGTACAACAATTTTTAACATGAAAAATCCTTTTTAAGCAAGGGAAAAACCATGTAATAAATTCCGAAAAATCTCCACTACGTAAAATTTGGTTATACAAACTCCCAGGACAAAGTATTAGCAACCGACCTGAGACAGAGTAAGAAACTCCAAGGCAAAAGCAAGAAAACCTTCTCTCTTTTCTCACTTTTTCTTCTCTCCTTCTCTCACTGGTGGTGCTCTCTGCTCTCTAATTTTATAAATGTTTGGCAAAAGTCTCACTCTCGACATAAACCCTAAAGCGCTTCGCGCACTATATATTGACGTCTATACCAAAGCGCATTTCCTACGCTCCAAAAAATGCATTTTCCGCGTTTTTGCAATGTGGGTCATTGGGATCGGTAGCCGGCCATCCTTTAGCATAAACAGTTCAGTCACCCCTCTGATTTTGCAATCCTGTCGGCTTTCTGAATTAGCAGTCTAATCAACTCTTGGACTAAACAGTCTAGTCAGTCTTTAGCCTCTCCGCCCAGTCTCCTTTCAGACTTGGCTCTGCCTTGTTGCCCCACGGCCCCGGCTCCGATTTGGTTCCCCCTCAGCCTCGGCTCCGATTTGGTTGCCCTTTGGCCTTGGCTCTAATTTGCCATTTGGTCTCTACAACCGGTCCTCACTCTAGCTTGTGCAACCGGTTCGCCCTCCAGTTGCTTTGCCGCGCGCACGCGAACAATCCGATCCTCGCACGAACCCCGTGCGGTCTTCCGATGACTTTTTATTTATTGGAACCCCTACAAGGGAGTGACTAAAAAACTCAACACACGACTCTAACTTGTGTGATATCCAAGGGAATAGTTAATTAGCATATTACTTTGCTTGTTATAGTTGTTAGGCATTGCCCTCTACTTGTATAACCTCTTTACAACCTTTATAAAACTTTTTTTATATATTGAAAGGAATGTTTTTTCTTAAAAGAAAAAAAATAAAGAAATTAAAAGGAACCCATTCTATCTCCTTATACATAAAAAGATGGTTATAATGAATTGTTATGAGTTGTATAAATATTATTTCTCTGGGCAAACTATCCACTAAACTAGCTCTGTATGAATCGTGAGAGTTGCAATGAGAGTAGTTGGAAACAAGTTGATAAATTCACATTCCGAATTCTCCCAATTAATTTCTTTTCTCAATTGGGGTTTTTACCACTCGTGACTTATTCCACCATCTTCCATATTTTCCTTTCAATTTCTCTCTCTCTCCTTCCCCCCACCGCCATTTCCCCCCACCACCATTGTTGAAACTCCTTTCCCATTGCTTTCTCTTCCTATTTCCTACTTCTTTCCTCATTTCTTCCACACTTCTGCTTGGTTTTGGTCTACATATCATCTCCATGAAATTGGCTCAGGCCTGTCATGACCATGGATGAAAATATTTGTATCAATATCGGTTACGATTGTACCGATATTAAGTATATTGGACAATGTGTATTGGTATTAGATATATTGAAAGAAAAAAATTTGTCAAAATTATAATTTGTAAAAATTATAAGTTGATGTAAAAATTATAATTTGTAAAAAAATTTGCGTGCACTAACGGCGGATGCCTGCAAATCGATGAGCAAAACGATGAGGGCAGAGGAAAACAGAGAAGACGAAGAGGAGGGGAGTTCTGTAGAGGGGAAAAGAAGGGAAAGAGAGAGAGAGAGAGAAGTCAAGAGAGAATATGGAGCAGAAGAATTTATATTATATTCTCTACCCATTTGCTATAGCATACACGGTATTATAAAGTAATAGAAGAGCCCAACTGATTACAGTTAAGGGCCCCATGGACGGAAATAAGAAAATGAGGAAAGAAGAATATGGAAAATAATATAAAATAATAATATGGAATGTTAAATGTAATCCCTAAATTGTAGGGGAGCTGATGATTGGGCAGTGCATTCTGTGCAGTATTTGCACGTAGACTTGTAGCATGTTTTGGCACTTCGGTAGTCGTCAGGTAAACTGATGATGATTCATAAATTAGAGTAATAAACTCCGTAACATTATCCCTCCCATCACGAGAACCTTGTCCTCAAGGCTGAACGAGATAAAATTGTGGTGAATTTCAACAATGGCCTCAACTTGGCAAACGTCATCTGGTCTGCTAAGCATTCGACCATTGAGAAATGACAGGCCAACACTTTGGGGAGATGCTATTAGTGTAGACATCCTTCCAAAAAGGGAAGCTAACATCGTCCTCCGCCGTTGTGGAGTCAAGCTGTCTGCTCCAGTGGCTTTGAGTGTTTGTTGGAGCAACAACAACAAAGTGGACATATTAGACAACCAGTACACTAACACGTTATTTTCATGGACCTCTATGGTGGAGCCTGTGGTCTGAATAATACAGTTGAAAATACTGGTTTTCTCGACTTCCTAGAACCTCCAGTGAAAAAGACATTTGTAAATGAGACAAGCAGTAGTTGGTTTTTTCCCTGAAAAGACCAATTTCTGCGCTATACACTTGATCAGCAGGTCCTGGTACTCCTGCTGTTTCTCATTAAGAGATTTCTCATTTGTCCGTGCAGATACAAGTTTCCCAGTTGGAGTCATTGCCAATGCTTGCTGATGAAGTACTTGGTTTTCAGATTCTGCATTAGAAAGCGTCTCTTCTTGCCACTGCACAGAATATTACAGCTCCTTCAGTTTCTGCTCTGTGTCTTCCAATTTTTTAACCAGCTCAAAATTTCTAGCCTCAGATGTTGAGCAAGCCGTTCTGGCATCTTCTACCACCTGCTTTTCTGCTAGTAGTAAGGCCTTAAGATTCTCCAGGATAGTCATCGATGAATCAATTGTGTCGTTATCTTGAACCTTAACAGGGACCTCTTTGAAGACTAGGGTTGCGTTTTTAATAGCTCTCGGAGCTACATCTCATTCTTTTAAACACGAGAGTTGGCTGCTTCTATCTGCATTTGCATTGCTTGCAAAGCTTCCTGCAACTTGGCAATTTCTTGGGCTATACACAAGAGAGCCCCTATTTCTCTGGTAGCTGTTTTGAGCTTTTCAAGTTCGTTTCGTGCAACTCTCCGCTTCCATCCACATTGAGTTACAAGAGAAGCTTTCGGAAGACGCTTGCGTGTGACATAGTAACGCAGATGAGATTGGATAATATTGGTAGCTTTAGTTTGCTTTTTGTGTCTGAATTCATTGCGAACAGCCATTGCCCTTAATCCAGCATGCAATGTGATTGCAGATGACTTGACTTTTAGGTAGGAGCTCCCGGCAACATAACGACAGAAGTACATTTGAATTTTCATGGCAGCTGCTTCTTTTTGTAACTTCTCAATAAGCTTCAAGGCTATTCTACTTATGTGAACTGATGGAGCACCCCTATGATTGTTAAGTGCTTGGATAAAGTCAGCCAATCCATCTCCCAAAGCAAGCGTCTCACGTGCACAAAGTAATGCTGAAATAAACAATGCCTGAATTTCAAGGGAATGGCCATGAATTCCCATTCAGTGACCAATCATGCAAGAAACATCAGTGACATGTTGCTCCTCATACACCCCCTGCACAGCTTCCTTAGGTGAATACTGATCATTCTCCAACGGTTTATCAGTTGAAATTTCTTCAACATTTTCCTCTACTGGCTCAGCTCTCTTCTCAGCTTGACATTCATTCTTACAGGCTTCGTTGAGCAGTGCCTGTCGAAACCCGAGTAGCAAACGGGGAAAACCGGAGTGGCTAAGAGCCCCAGGAGTATCTGGGTAGATCAGCAGGCCGAGAAAGAGGATGTTGATCAACAGGCAGATCAACAGAAGTTGGTGGGCAGTGGTTTTATTAGCAGCTTCCATTAGCCTTCTCCTCTGGATTTCCAGTATCTCCATGCTGTGAAATTTTCTTGAATCCAAGAAACCGTGCCGGATACACGAGCATTGAGGGGGTAATCCATGTGGCACAAGAAATACATTGACAAAAGAGGATAGAATGTTGGGAAGTGTAGTAGAGATGGCCCGGTCTATATTAGGCGGCCAAGGGTATGGAAGAGCAAGGATAGTTAAATTGTCTTCCAGAGATGGCTCTATAACTGGGAAGACTGTTAAGCTGAAATATGTTTGAGCAAGGATAGAATTGGGAATAGTGGATATATCACTAGATGGTAGATATTTGAGCACCGGTTGCTGCTCATCAGCTACTAAATAACCCTAAAATACGGCAAAGATAACAACATCAATTAAGTCAATATAACATATTGGCGAATTGTGATTCCATAGTATCTGTAGCCTCACAAGGTAGCACTTGTTCCTCTTAATCTTGTTAATTCTAGGACCAAACATATTGACACCGTTGTTATTCTCATCTCTGAATGGCAAACCAGGATGCGAGTACCCTATGTTATAATCCTCGGAAAGGTTACTAGCTTCAAATTTTGCTTCTTGTGTCAGAGTGCTCAGGTGCCTAATAAGCACGCTACCATGCCCAATTTCAACGGATACCATTGGTGTCTCGTTTTCAAAGAGCAAGTCCTTTGAAGAGCTAGATAAGTAAGAAGACTTTTGTTCATGTAAAATGGTATAAAAATCTGTAGTGAGCTTCTCAACAAAAGATGGCTTTCGACCAGGTACCTTGGTTCTCTTCCTTGATGGTGGCAGTGTGTCCCATGCAACAGATCTGAATGGTCCTGTAAAATCACCGGCATTTGTGCCACCAAAGTGGGCGCAACTCACAGAATTTGATATGACAGAACTAGAACTTGATCTATTGCTAGTATTTTCATCAAGATTTGTCTGGAAACTTTGATTGTAATCTTGGGCAACAGGTTGGGTTAAAATATCAGATGTTGAAGTCATGAGCGGTGAGAGAGTTGGAAGCAAAGGGGGATTTGTAGCCGGCAAGGATTGTCGTTCGATTCGGTTCATGGTATGAAGGATTTCGGTGAAGGAATGCTGAATCTATTCTGTGGTGGAAACAAAGGTGGTGTTGTGGTCTACACGAGGTTGTGCGGTCACAGTGAAGGAAGGAATTTCGGGTTGGGGTAAATGAAGATAGAGGGTGATTTGGGTGTTTGGTTGAGACTGTAGCGGTATGGGTAGAGGTTGGGTTGGAGGATGGAAAGTAATAAAGGGAGAAGCCACAGGTGATGAAGGGTTCATTGACTAGCTAGAGTTTTGCTCGATTCTGTCGAGCGATGGAAGGATGTCAGCAATGGAGTGTTGGATATGCTTGGTTGTGGAAGTAATGGCAGAGATTCTTTCTGCATTTCGCCGGACGGTTGCCGCAACATTCTTCATCTCTTTTGACATCCTTGAGATGGAAGCTTCGAGTGCTTTGAACGCTAGTTCTTCGGTCGTCATCTCTTCTACCTTTCTCTCAACAAGAGCACCAATGATGTGTGCATTAACGGCAGATGCTTGCAAATTGATGAGCAAAACGACAAGGGCAGAGGAAAACAAAGAAGATGAAGAGGACGGGAGTTCTTCAGAGGGGAAAAGAAGGGAAAGAGAGAGAGAGAGAGAAGTCGAGAGAGAGAGAGGGTAGGGAGCAAAGGAATTGATATTATATTTTCTACCAATTTACCATAGCATATACGGTATTATAAAGTAACAGAAAAGTCTAACTGATTATGGTTAAGGGCCCATGACTAGCAGTAATAAAATAAGGAAAGAAGAATATGGAAAACCTAAATCCTTTCCAATGTTCTACGCATTATAGGGCCATCAAAGTGCAATTCACTATCTTAATTCATCATTCCAGGTCTACCCATCCCTTTTTGACAACCAGTATCCATATTGTTGGTGTTGCTGCTCCAGTTGCAACTAAGTTTTGAAACTAAGGCTGGTCGAATGAAAAATGCTTCCCAGATTATAATGTAGAGAGGCTTTTTCATGGTTGAAAACTGTAGACATCTTAATGTTCTTGCTTCAGTTGCAATTAATTTATCTCATGTTGGTTTTGACTGCCCAACATTATGATCCATATAACATAACCAATCTTACCGTTGATATTTTTCTTTTACTTATTTCATAGTTCTCTTGGATGTTTGGCTTCGACTTGAAAGACCTTGAAAGATTTTGTTTCTTGTGTCTAGGGGCACTACGTAATCCAGAGGCCAAAATGTATGAAACCCAGCTTTCAGCTGATTAATTTGGATTACAATTATTTAATCCTTCATCATGTGACAAAGATTGTTTGTTTTGCATGAGAGTAAACTTGTATCAGACAACATTAAAAGAAAACCGTTCAATTACTCTACTAGTGACAAAAAGAAAGGTTCAATGAGAAAAATTAAGCAATGTACGTTGTTGAGTTGATCACACATGCCTACCTTGGCTTGCATCAATAATGAGAGGCCTGCTTGAATTTGAATCAGTGTAGTTGTAATAATATATAGAAGATGGATTTTTTTTTTTTAATAAATCAGTACTGTGACATGGGTTATGTATCAGGCTAATCGAAAAATGACAAGTAGCTGACTAGATTTATATAGAGCAGTTATCATTGGGGATTGGCCAGCAAATCAGTTGGACAGAGAGGAAAGAACAACGATGACAATGACAAACAGCAAATGAACAATAGTCACACAACAGAGAAAAAAACGAGACACACGATTTTACGTGGAAATTCTCTTCTGAATAAGAGGGAAAAATCACGGGACGATTTGTCCACAAATCTCCACTATGAGAAAAATGGTTACAAAAACCCATAAGGAATAGAATATAAGAGCTCGACTCATTGTATTGTTCTATAACTCGAGTAGCAGTAATAACAATATATATAAGATGAATCTCCGTCTCATATTTCTCTCACTGACGGTGCTCACAGGTCTAAGCCCCACAAATCATTCACTTGCTTTGGATTTTGCAGGTGATTTGTTACACCAACTAATTCCCGCGCTTTCGCCAGTTCTCGCGATTTTGGTAAATCATGGTCGGCCTTCAGCATCTTCAGTCAAGCTAGCTCCCATCAGTTCGGCTAGCCCTTCAGTTCTGCTGGTACTTCAGTCTGACCGGTACTCTTCGGTTTGGCCGGCCCTCTGTTTCGCTATCTAATTGCCCTTTGGCCTAGCAGTCTGACTGGATGCCTTTCAACTACTCGCCAATACTCCGCCTTGTCATTGTACCCCATATGAGTGTTCGGCCGAACTTTCGATCGACCTATTAATCAGATATGGATCCACACGGGAGTGACCCATGTCCCAATAGTTATGGTCAACTTGGTAAGAAAGTTTCTATATCCAACTATGATCAAAATTAGAAGTTGGATGGATAAATAGTAGAGATTATATTAAGTAATCTTAATAGTTATTCAACTTCTACCTTTTATTCATCTAACTTTTAGTTCTAACAATTTTGTAAGTCAGAAAGGGTAATATAGTTTACTAAACTCGTGGTTTTTGAGATAAAGGGTCAAATGTGCATGCCTTGCACATAAGTTGGGAGTAGACTGCCACGTGATCACATGGAATTGCCAATAGCTTGTGGTAGTATGGATTTGTCTTACGCCTTGTTTGCCAGTATGAAATGAATAAAATAGGAATAGAATTACTATTTTTAGGAGATAGAATAAGGTGTTGGTAAGTTCAAATATGTGAAATTTGAGATAAAAACTAATTTTCCAGTACTTGAAATGTAAGAATAATAAGAAAAATAAATAAAATTAATGGGAATTTGTTTTTTTTTTTCTTCTTCCCTCCCCATTAAAAAATGTATTCCAATTCATCACTGGCACAATTCCATACCACCCACCTTTATCACCCACTACCACAACCCCTACCACACCCACTCGCAGCCATCGTGGAGGCAAAATGGTCGTTTGATTCCAAGTTATTATTCCATTAGAATCAAGAGTAAGTAAACTCATTGGGGGATGGGTTTACTTGGAATAGTAATTCGTAGCATATATGCTAATCAAGCAGTATAATTACTAATCTATTGAGAATAAACCTGAAAATAAATTCCAATTTCACTATGCTAAGTTGTTAAGAGTGTCTTGTCACATTGACATATTATGTTGACGACAAAAAGATCGATTGGCAGGGCAGTGCAGAAAAGGGAAGTCTTAGCAAGGAAGACGCCGCGTATATATGTGTCAAGGCACTTGATTCAGTCCCACAGACAGGTCTGATATTTGAGGTCAGTAGAATCAAAGTTCTCAAACCATTATAGAATCTCCATATGTAGAAATGGTTTAGGCTTTTCATATACACTGAATACGAGGTCGTTTAACGTTTCAGAGTTAGGCTAGCAAGTAGTGAAGCTACAGGATAACGTTTACAGATAACAATCAGAGAAGGTGGTTCAGACACACTAAAGAACATGACATTCTCTATCAAATTTCAATAGCACTGCACACTAAGCCAGAAAACAAATTGAGGGGGCAAATAGGCTTTTGGGCATCCTGTGGCTGTAGGAGGAAAAATGTCTCCTACATATATATCGCAATATATTGGCCGATATTTAGAAATATCAACTGGTATTCTTAATGTGTAACTGATATATCAATCAATACGTTTGATATATGAGTTGATACAATTCTATCAACTTATAACTCTTTGGAATTTTTTTATATATTCAATACTGATATGAGCTGTCCAATATATCCGATACCGATATGTGTACTGTCAATACTGATGCTGAGATCTTCATCCATGCATATGACTTGTAGTCAAATTAATAGACTTTCTGGTCCACGAAGGCTCACCCACAATCTTGCGATAACGCCGGCCTGATTTCAGAAGGGATTGGTCGGTATATTGGAAATTAGTCTACAAGAGCTTAAACAGAGCTGGAACCATTTGAAAGCCTTCAGAAGAGACGATGAACTAGTATTTTTATTATTAAGAGTATAATACTATTTTGGGGTTTTTGACAACCTTGACTTTTAGGTGGGTAAGTTTTTGAAATGATATCAGAGCTTCTTTCATTAAGTTGCTTTTGAGTTCAAATGTTAATTTATAGCTTTTCTGGTCTTAATGAAGTGAATTCACAATAGTTTACTTAGATAAAAAAAAAAAAAAAAAGAAAACTCAAGTGGAAAAAAATAAATAACCCTAATGAGATAAAATCAATGACATGAATTAATGAATAGATGATTAAAGACACGTTAGAATAAACAGGCCAATTAGAGGTGCCCGCCTGTGCGCCCGGGGTTAGGGTGCCCCCACGTGCACTAGGCCAATTTTACTAAACTCGAACTTATGAATTATTAACTGTACTATCTTTATACCTTTATTCAAAACCCCCCTTCCTCCCCCTTAATTTTTTCATTAATAATTGACCAACAACATTAGCTCTATTTAACTCCTTTGGGTGATGACAGGTGATCAATGGAGAAGAGGTGGTTTCTGACTGGAGTCAGTGTTTCATGGGATTGATGGAGAAGGCAGCCCGACGGCTTGGATGACCTCACGCAGACCGTCTACCGAATCTCATATTTAATCATTTTTTTTTTGGAGATATTCGTTTGGAGTTTTACTATATAATTAAATAGCATGTAATAGAATTTCATAGTATTTATCACTATAAAATGAATGGACTCTAATTTGATCTACTTGAAAAAACTTATATATTGTATT
>JAODPA010158419.1:0-14405 GCA_025585075.1 Nepenthes mirabilis
TTAAAACTAATTTGATAATTTTATTCTCTTAAAAATATTTGGGATGTTACAGTTTATAAAAATTTTGCAAGATATGTAAAGTTTATGAAGGGTCTCCACATTTTAATATATTTAATGATCCATTTTTCAGGGAGTGAGAACTTTGTATTTGAATTTGGTGGACCATCCCTTAAGAATAAGTAATTATGAAATTTGGACTAATGATTTATACTTCAGATGATAGTATTCCATAGCATACCTTAGGTTATTATAATGATAGATCGAAGAATACTCTTGAGCCACGAGAGATACTTTGGTGGCATATTTATCCTTGTATATCAGCGAAAGATATACCGTCCAACACAGGAAGTTAAAGTTTGAGATTCGTTATCTGCGACTTAGAATGTGTGGGTATATACACATTTCATTCCTCCATCGTCTGTTCCATTAGCTGGTGAGACATACACATAACAATTTCTGTATGTTTTAGAATCTAAAAAAATCAAAAATAAAATGTGAAAATTTATTTGTATTCCGAAAACGTATTTGATCATATTTCATGTTATGCATCATGCATCGTATTCCTATTCCCTTTCTTTTTATTTATATTGAGTATACTGCATATGTCTTTGCTATATTGTCCCTTGTTGAGTATTTGGCTCACTTTTTACTATTATCTGCCTTCAGATGAGCACGCACTTATACTTGCTGAGATTGAATAGTATTTAAAAGTGGGCTACGCTTCGAACTAGAAGATCCCCTCAGAGTTATTTGTATTTTTGTAGTTTTGTATACATGTATGGAGACTTGTATATTTTTGATGGATTAGATGATGTATATTCCTATGTATGGATGATAGCATGACATAGTTAATTCTGCTACATGTATAGATGATAGTATTTGCTTCCGCAAGATTGTGATGATTTGTTTCAGGTATATTGTAAGGATCGCAAATTGGAATCATACTTATTTATATCATAAGAAAGAGATCGGTCAACGCCATGTTGACCGACAAGCTATGATGAAATAAGAGAAATGACTGGTCAACACCATGTTGACCGGCTAAGAGGCTTTAGGATGAATTAAGGAGAAAATGACCGGTCAACGCTGTGTTGACTGGCTAAAATGAAGAAGAAGTAATGAGGGATCTGATCGGCTAAAAGGAAGAAGAGGGAATAAGGGAGATGATCGGTCAACAGAGCGTTGATCGGCCAAGAGGGGATGAGGGGGGAATTGCCCAGTCAACGCCCCTATTGACCGGATGATGTCCAATTGGCCGACTGCTTTAAGTATGAAATGCCAGCTGGTCAAACAAAGTGATTTCCAAAATGACCGGGTGTGCAAATTATTCGACCAACAAATGTTGACCAGCTAAAATGAAAAATGACCGGCCACTAGTTAGGAAAATGCTGTATGCCAGGACGCAAAAATTATCAGTCAATGAGTTGACCAGGTAAAAGTGTGCAGCTGGCTAGAGGAACACGGAAGCTCTTAAGGCACAAAATAGCTGGCTGCCAATGCGCAAAAATTACCAGGTGCTGATTTGGGAAAAATGGCCAACTACTGAGGGAACAAAATGGCCAGCTGCCAATGTGCAAAAATGACTGGTTTCCTTAATTCTAAAATACCCGGCTGCCTTAAGAAGCAAAGTGACCGGTCGCAAAATTTCGGTCAACAATTTGACTAGCTAAAACAACATGGCCAGTCAAACAGAATTACCGGGTGCAAATTCTGGTCAACAAGTATGGACCGGCTGATAAGTGCAAGGCCCGACATCCAAAATTATCGGATTGCAAAATTGGTCAAAGGATTGACCGGCCAAAAGGCCAAAACAGCCGGTGTGACGGAACGAATTTTTTTTTTTCAACAGGTTCCGTCAAGACAGGAACATAATAACTTATAAGCACACAACTAACAATCATCCACAATTCTTCCTACGATATACATACATACATACACAGGATCACATGTGCCATCCGTGACATAAATCTATAAAAGCGTTAGCTACACTAACAGTTCAATAACGAGATACCGTCTAGGACCTGTACAGTATATCCAAAAGTTTAGTGCGAAAGCTAAACTAATAACCTGAAGAAGCACAGTTTTTTTCCTTTTTGCTATCTCATACATCATGCATTCTATACAAAATCTACATGTCTATGAGCATCCATAAATACAATATCAGTATACAAAATCGCATGAGCAGACAAGTCTTTACGTCAATAGGCTCTCTTAAAAATAGCTCCAAATGCTACAGGTCCTCAAAAGTCTTTAGAAATTTTCTCTTGATCACTCTTTCTTGTCAGACACTAACTCCACTGTCTCATCTGGAGGGGAAAAAAAATAATAAACTAGTGAGTAGGGGCCCAGCAAGGTACATGCACATGAGCAGGAAAACAGTGATGCAGAACGGTCATGTAGCTATACATAAACAGAACAGTTAATTAGAATATAATCCAAAAAATGGAGAAAACATACTTTAACGGTATTAAGTTTCAGTATCAAAAATCAGTAGTCGGTAAACAGTAATCAGTAAACGTAAATTAGCAAACAGAAAATGGTAAGCAGTAGTCGGTGTTTAGTATTCGGTAAACTGTAAACAGTAATTGATACTCGGTAGATGGTAAACGGTAAACGGTACTCCATAATCGGTAATCGATGCAGTAAATGGTAATATAACATTATCGATAACAGACCCTGCCAGTATACCCTACTAGCTGAGGGGGTGAACAATCGAGGATAGATTGTGTTCACTCCACACAATCCAATGCCTGTAACTGTAATATCCCATCTCACGGGATCGATACGGTATGCCACCCGAAGGTAGGCCGGTAACGGTAAATCCTTCTGACCGCAATGCCCCGAGGAAGGGCAGACCACAAATAACTCCATGGATAGAATTATCCTCGATTACCACCGAAAAGTCCTAAGGCATGTTGGAGAACCTATCCGGATGTAGTCAATCCTGGGTCTTAAATATAGGTAATAGAGATAACCTCTTTATTAAAAACCCTCTTTCACAATCATAGTTTTACAATTTACTTACAGTTAACTTCAGAATGTACGATAACGGTCTAAAACTCCTTCAGTTTTGCTTAAATGGTGCATGAAATTTTCATCGGTACAAGTCCGTGCAAATTTTCAAAAACAAATTATACAGGGAGCTTCCCTTCAATATCAATTAACTTTTATATAACGGGAGCTTTGGTTAAAACTCACTAAAACCCCTTCATTTTCGTACTTAGCGTTTCGCCAAAGTCTTCGGACTCAAATCGATCTCTATAAATGTGCTTATTTGTAAAATAAATGCCATAAATCCATGCATATACATTAAATCATGTAATTTACTCAAGCTTCACAATATTTTCGAGCTAGGGTTTCATCACATATTTTCGGAAGCAATTCGAACAACATTTACATGCATGTACAAGAAATCGAAGCCAAAACTTGCAATAAACATGGATAAACACAAAATCTAACCGAATAATCGAATGAAACATGCTTCATTTACTTTAAACATGCATCAACATCATTTTAAAGCATCTTTATCAACTTTAAAGTAAGAACAAACGGTAAAAATGAAAAACAACATCCAAAGTACACTTGTCTTGGCTCGATCTACCGTTATTTTCACCGGGAGTAGATTGGAACAAGTGATTATCCTCTTTCCTCTTCTATTTTTCCTTTCCTTTGTTCGTGCCTCTTCTCTTTCTCTCCCACTTTCCTTTTCTCCTTCTATTTATAAATAAACAAAATCAGAACACGGGTAAAATTTGGGGCCGCGCTCGAGCGCACCTCGAGCGCTCAGCGAGCGGGCCGTATTCTTTTTTCGCGCTCGAGCAGCGAGCGGGCTCGCGGCAAGCGGGTTACATTCTGTTAAACGAGCTAGAGCGGGCACGCGACGAGCGGGGCAGCAACTGGATTTTGCTCTCGCTACAGCGCCTCAGGCGCACAGCAGGCGCCACATGGCCTCTTACTGATCTTGGATATTTTTTCAACTTTTTACTTTCAACCATCATTTTTTTCACTATAAGTTTGGCCTCTTAATAATACTCATCGTTCTAATTACTGTCAAATTTTCACATTTTTGGTTCCGGGGCCTCACACCCTCCCCCACTTACAGAAATTTCATCCTCAAAATTAATTAAACTACATACCTCAAGAGAATAAGTGGGGATACTTGCTTCGGATCTCATCTTCGCGTTCCCATGTGGCCTCTTCCGGTGAATGATTTCTCCAAAGCACTTTCACTAGGAGATGGTCTTCGTTCGCAACTTCTGATCCATTCGGTCTACAATTCGTAGTGATTCCTCAATGTAGGACAAATCCTTATCAATAGACAAAGATCCGTAGTTAATCACATGCGCTGGATCATGGACGTACTTCCGAAGCATCGATACATGAAACACATCATGTACGCCGGTCAGATTAGGTGGTAACGCCAACCTATAGGTTACCTCCCCGATCCTTTCCAAAATCTCAAAAGGGCCAATGAACCAGGGCTTTAGTTTCCCCTTCACTCCAAACCGGAACGTGCCCTTGGATGGTGAGACTTTTAGAAACACAAGGTCTCCTACCTCGAAACTCAATTCTATCCTTCGCTTGTCCGCATAACTTTTCTGTCGGCTCTGAGCAACCTTCAAATTGTCATGAATCACCTTAATCTTCTCTGCTGTCTCTTTTATAATTTTTGGGCCCAAAATTCTTTTGTCTCCAGTCTCCTCCCAGTGAATCGGCGACCTACACTTTCTCCCATATAATGCCTCAAAAGGTGTCATGCCAATGCTAGCTTGGTAGTTGTTATTATAAGCGAATTCAGCTAGCGCCAGATAAGTATCCTATGTTCTTTTCATCTCCAAAACAGAGGCCCTCAACATGTCTTCGAGAATCTGAATGGTACGCTCAAATTGGCCATCGGTCTGGGGATTAAACACAGTACTGAACTTCAACTCTGTCCCCAACTCCTTGTGCAAGCTCTTCCAAAACCTCGAGACAAAACGTGGATCTCTATCAGACACAATGGAGGCAAGAACTGTATGAAGCCTCACGATTTCATTTACATACAATTGAGCCAACCTATCACGCGAATAGGTCGTCCTGATCGCCAAGAAGTGGGCTGATTTTGTCAGCCAATCAACTATAACCCATACAACGTCATGATTCCTAGGAGTCCTCGGCAAACCCGATACAAAGTTCATAGCAACGTCCTCCCATTTTCAGCTCGGGATTGGCATTGGCTGTAACGGTCTAGAAGGCTTCCTCCTTTCAGCCTTCAGTTGCTGACATACCAGGCACTTCTCCACGTAAGCCATGATATCTCCCTTTATATTTCTCCACCAGAAGATTTTCTTCAAATCCTGATACATTTTATTCATCCCCGGGTGGATTGTATACTGAGACTGGTGAGCCTCCTTCAAAATTTTCTCCTTCAACCCTTTATCATCCGGTACGCATAATCGAACTCTAAACCTCAGCACACCATCAGCCCGGATGTTAAAATCAGCTCGAAACTCTTTACTCAAATCACCAACAATATCCATGAGGAACGGATCATTCACTTGCTTCTCTTTAACTTCACTAACTACCTCTGGTTGAATCTAAAAGTATGACAGGAGCATCCTATCACCTTTGGCATAGCATTGGATATCGCACTGCTTCAAATAATCTAACATTTCCATCTGTTTGCCCTGCAGGTGCACCACATAACCCGATCGGCGACTCAATGTGTCCGCTACTATATTGGCTTTCCCCGACTTGTACTGTATCTCACAATCATAATCTTTTAGAAAATCAAGCCATCTCTTTTGCCTCATGTTGAGTTCCTTTTGTAAAAACAGGTACTTTAAACTTTTGTGGTCTGAATATACAAGAAACCTCTCACCATATAGATAAGGTCTTCAAATTTTTAATGTAAAGACTACAGCAGCAAACTCGAGGTCATGAGTAGGGTAATTTTTCTCATGCACCTTCAATTGCCTAGATCCATATGCCACGACTTTACTGTGCTACATCAACACACACCCTAGACCCGCTTTAGAGGCGTCGTAATACACCTCAAAGCCTCCTGAACCCTCCAGAATAATCAGCACCGGAGCGGTGGTCAAACGATCCTTCAGCTCCTGGAAGCTCAGATCACACTCCTCTGTCTACACAAACTTAGCCTCTTTCTTTAGCAATCGAGTCAGAGGCATAGCAATCTGCGAGAAATTCTCTATAAAATGCCTATAATATCCCGCCATATCTAGAAAGCTCCTAACCTCGGTCATAGAAGTCGGTCTGCTCCAATTTGTAACAGCCTCTATTTTCTTGGGATCCACAGAAATGCCACCATCAGAAATCACATGCCCCAAAAACATCACCTTCTCGAGCCAGAACTCACACTTACTCAGCTTGGCATACAATTTTTTTTCACAGAGTACTTGAAGTACCTTCCTCAAATGAATTTTGTGCTCCTCATGATCCTTTAAATAAATCAAGATATCATTAATGAATACCACCACAAATTTATCCAAGTACGGCCTGAAAACCCTATTCATCAAATCCATAAAAGCAACTGGAGCATTTGTGAGGCCGAAAGACATAACAAGAAACTCATAGTGGCCATAACGTGTCCGAAAAGCAGTTTTAGCCACATCCTCTGGCTTGATCCTCAATTGGTAATAACCGGACCTTAAATCAATCTTTGAAAACACTCGAGATCCTTACAACTGATCAAATAAATCATCAATGCACAGTAGAGGATATTTATTTTTAATCGTGATCTTATTCAACTCACGATAGTCAACACACAACCTCAAAGACCCATCTTTCTTCCTTATGAACAACACCGATGCACCCCAAGGAGATACACTCGGTCTGATAAAATCCTTATCTAACAGCTCCTGCAATTACATCTTTAACTCCTTCAATTTAGCCAGAGCCATACGATAGGGGGATTTAGAAACTGGACTAACACCAGAAACAATAACAATCTCAAACTCAATCTCCCGGTATGGAGGCAATCCAGGTAACTCCTCTGAAAATACATCCTCAAAGTCACAAACAACCAAGATGTCCTTAGCCGGCACACTATGACTTCCAGTAGTGCAGGCATATGCCAAGTAAGCTCTACATCTACTTCTTATCAAATGCTTAGCATGTAAAGTAGAGATCAACACAGGCACCCCCTTTTTTTAATACCCTGAAAGAAAAAGGGCTCCATTCCAGAAATATTAAAACAAACCCGCTTCAGAAAACAATTAATATTGGCATGGTATTTAGCCAGCCAGTCCATTCCTAGGATCACGTCAAAATCACCCATGTTCAACAGCATTAAGTCCACAACCAAACGATTCCCATTCACCTCAATTATACATTCCGGATACATAACATCCGTAATCACAGAAGATCCGGTGGGAGTACACAGATAATTCACAATCCAAAATACACGGGGCAGATACAATATAGCATGCAAACCGCTGAAAAACAAAGGAATGGGTAGACCCCGAGTCAAATAATATTGATGCAGAAACTCCACAAATAGAAAGGGTACCTTCCACAATATTTAGAGATGCCTCCGGTTCTTGAACAGCCACTGCAAAGGCCTTTGCCGAGACAGTAGGCTTCTTTCCTTCTAGCCTTGGAGGTAGTGGACAGTCCCTGATAATGTGGCCTTGCTGTCCACATCTGAAACGCGCTCCCGACATCTTACGACATGCTTGTCCCGGATGTTTCCTCCCACATAAGGTACAGTCATCAACCGACGCTCTAGTACTGGTTACTGACTGAGCCGGTATAATACTCTTTACCTTGTTAGCCGCTCTAGTCTTCTTGGACGGTCCAAAAGACCCTGCAACTAATCTGGTACTTACTCCTACTCGGCTGGCGGTCCTCTTTGTATAGAATCTCTCTGTCTCCACCTCCTTCTCATAGATCACTGCTCTGTCCAGGATCTCACCATAAGTTTGGAGCTTTAAAACAGACAATAACTTTCTAATGTCATCCCGTAGCCCTTGCAGAAACTTCTTCGCTTTTCTCTGCTCATCCTCTACGTAGAAAGGTGTAAAGCAGGACAGCTCAGTAAACTTGACATCATACTCCTTGACCGTCATATTCCCTTATCTCAATCTCATAAATTCTTACTCCTTCTAATCTCAAAGATTGGATGGAAAGTACTTTTCCAAAAATGCATCCTCATAAATTTCCCAGGTAATGGCTTCATTAGGCACTCCCATCGCCCTTTTCTGCATATCCCACCAACTATCAGCCTCACCTTCCAACTTGTACGCCGTAAAGGTAACCTTTTTTCTATCGGTGCAATTAAGCACAGCGAATATCTTCTTCATCCTTTTCAACCACACGTCTGCTTCATCCGGATCGGGTTTTCCTAGGAAGCCCGATGCTCGTTCAGTTGTGAATCTATCATATGTCATAGGACCAAGAAGTATCGGAGCTGGCTCGGGTGCAGGAATTGAAGCTATGTGCTTTTACTCGACAGATTCTACTACATTGGTCATCCTCTCCAACAGATCAATATAAGCAGCCTCTCTATCATAGGGCGTGCTAGCGCCACCATAGTCATTCTTTCTACCTCTTCTACTTGTCATCCTATAATCAAGGTAAATATAAGGCTATAAGGACAAGGATCCAATGGAATGAGAAAGAAACATTCAATAATTTTAAGAAATTTTCAACCTAGCCTAAGAACCAATCTCTTAAGGGTCTTAGTTGCCTTATCTTTCTCAACTTATTCCTACAGGAATTCTACTCAGAGATTCAAACCTATGCTTCCGCCTTTCGATCAATTAATTCCTAAGGCATCTCAATTCTCTAATACCAAATGTGAATGAACAGATTTTTTTTTTCAACAGCTTCCGTCAAGACAGGAATAGGATAACTTATAAGCACACAACTAACAATCATCCACAATTCTTCCTACGTCATACATACATACATCCACAGGATCACATGTGCCATCCGTGGTACAAATCTATAAAAGCGTTAGCTACACTAACAGTTTAATAACGAGATATCATTTATGACCTGTACAGTATATCCAAAAATTTAGAGCGAAAGCTAAACTAATAACCTGCAGAAGTATAGTTTTTTTTCCTTTTTGTTATCTCATACATCAAGCATTCTATACAAAATTTACTTGTCTATGAACATCCATAAATACAAGATCAGTATACAAAATTGCATGATCAAACAAGTCTTTACGTCAACAGGCTCTCCCAAAAATAGCTCAAAATGCCACAAGTCCTCAAAAGTCTTCAGAAATTTTCTCTTGATCACTCTTTCTTGTCAGGCACTAACTCTACTGTCTCATCTGGAGGGAAAAAATAATAAAACAGTGAGCCGGGGTCAGCAAGGTACATGCACATCCGGAGGGGGAAAAATAATAAAATAGTGAGTTGGAGTCTAGCAAGGTACATGCACATGAGCAAGAAAATAGTGATGCAGAACGGTCATGTAGCTATGCATAAACAGAACAGTTAATCAGAATATAATCCAGAAAATGGAAAAAACATACTTTAACGGTATTAAGCTTCAGTATCAGAAATCAGTAGTTGGTAAACAGTAATCAGTAAACGTAAATTAGCAAACAGAAAATGGTAAGCAGTAGTCGGTGTTTAGTATTCGGTAAACTGTAAACAGTAATTGATACTCGGTAGACGGTAAACGGTAAACGGTACTCCATAATCGGTAATCGGTGCAGTAAATGGTAATATAACATTATCGATAACAGACCCTGCCAGTATACCCTACTAGCTGAGGGGGTGAACAATCGAGGATAGATTGTGTTCACTCCACACAATCCAAGGCCTGTAACTGTAATATCCCATCTCACGGGATCGATACGGTATGCCACCCGAAGGTAGGCCGGTAACGGTAAATCCTTCTGACCACAATGCCCCGAGGAAGGGCAGACCACAAATAACTCCATGGATAGAGTTACCCTCGATTACCACCGAAAAGTCCTAAGGTATGCCGGAGAACCTATCCGGACTGTAATCAGTCCCGGGTCTTAAATAACGGTAATAGAGATAACCTCTTTATTAAAAACCCTCTTTCACATTCATAGTTTTACAATTTACTTACAGTTAACTTCAGAATGTACGATAACGGTCTAAAACTCCTTCAGTTTTGCTTAAATGGTGCACGAAATTTTTATCGGTACAAGTCCGTGCAAATTTTCAAAAATAAATTATACAGGGAGCTTCTCTTCAATATCAATTAACTTTTATATAACGGGAGCTTTGGTTAAAACTCACTAAAACCCCTTCATTTTCGTACTTAGCGTTTCGCCAAAGTCTTCTGACTCAAATCGATCTCTATAAATGTGCTTATTTGTGAAATAAATGCCATAAATCCATGCATATACATTAAATCATGTAATTTACTCAAGTTTCACAATATTTTCGAGCTAGGATTTCATCACATATTTTCGGAAGCAATTCGAACAATATTTACATGCATGTACAAGAAATCGAAGCCAAAACTTGCAATAAATATGGATAAACACAAACTCTAACCGAATAATCGAAGGAAACATGCTTCATTTACTTTAAACATGCATCAACATCATTTTAAAGCATCTTTATCAACTTTAAAGTAAGAACAAACGGTAAAAAAGAAAAACAACGTCCGAAGTACACTTGTATTGGCTCGATCTACCGTTATTTTCACCGGGAGTAGATTGGAACAAGTGATTATCCTCTTTCCTCTTCTGTTTTTCCTCTCCTTTGTTCGTGCCTCTTCTCTTTCTCTCCCACTTTCCTTTTCTCCTTCTATTTATAAATAAACGAAATCAGAACGCAGGTAAAAGTCAGGGCCGCACTTGAGCGCACCTCGAACTCTCAGTGAGCGGGCCGTATTCTATTTTTCACGCTCGAGCGGCCAGCGGACCCGCGGCCAACGGGCGTGCGGCGAGCGGGCTACATTCTGTTAAACGAGCTTGAGCGGCCAGCGGGCGCGCAGTGAGCGTGGCAGCTACTGGATTTTGCGCTCGCTGCAGCGCCTCAGGAACGTAGTAGGCGCCACACAGTCACTTGCTGATCTTGGATATTTTTTTAACTTTTTACTTTCAACCATCATTTTTTTCACTATAAGTTTAGCCTCTTAATAATACTCATCATTCTAATTACTTCCAAATTTTCTCATTTTTGGTTCCGGGGCCTCACAACCGGTGTGCGTGAAATGCCGAGTATGAGCTATTTGCCCAGTGTAAGCAATTTGACCAGTATGCACAATTTCCCAGCATGCTTGCGAAGAGAAACGATTGGTATACTTGATGGAGAGATGACCATAATGAACAATTTTTTCGGAATGGTGCAAACGGGTGGAATAGCACAATTTGCTCGGTTTGAGCAAAATGCCGATTTGGTGCATTTTGGTCGGTCTGGTGTACTTCGCCGGAATAAAGTAATTTGATGAAATTGAGGCAAAAGTGACCGGTATGCAAAAAATACCTGTACGGAAAAGGTGACGGGTATGCATGAAATTATAGGAAAGGCAAAATGACCGGTAAGCATTTTAAGGTAAATAATGGCCGGTTGCTTGAGGTGAAAGTTGGCCGGTTACTTGAGGTGCAAATTGACGGGCTGCTTGATGTGCAACTAACAGATTGCAAATTCCGATTGACCGGCAAATGAGGAAGAGTAGTTGATGAGGGCACCCAAAAATTTACCAAGTGCAGTGGCTGAGGATTCTCTACATAGTAACGGCGCAGGATGGCCTCAACACTTAGAAATTTTGGGATAAACTTCAGCAAGCCAGCGGTTACGCCAGCTGCAGCAACCCAGCTCACAAGCGGTAAGCTATAAGCCACTGAATGGATGAATTGCTAAATGGAGGAGCCGCTGAGTGACTAAGCAATTGAGTAAACCGAAGGATAGCTGCCGCCAACTTTAACCAATAATTAAAAGACATCAAGAAGCTTATTTAGAAGACAAAATAGACGCTAACTCTGCAAAATTGAGGGACACCCGGCTATAGAAAAAGAAAGAAAATATGACATGTAAAAACAAATGGTTAGTCAGTATGCAAGGTGTCAAAAGCAAGTAATGACTTAGCACCAATCTCAGTGCCTATATAAGGATGGGAAGGGAGCTGGAGAGACCAACATAAGGCCGAGAGGAAAATAAGAAAAACAAAGGAAAATTAAGAAAGGAAGCGGAGGAAAAATAGGGGAGAGAGAGAGAGAAAGCAGGAGGAAGAGGAAGAGTAGAGGTGCCAACGACAGTGAAGGGAATCTACTGAAACTTTGCAAGTGTACCTGATTCTCTCTTTCTATTGGTGCTAATTATTGATCCTTCTTCCAAATATTATTGTTTTGATACTTGTCTGTAATTAACATATTGCACATATTATCATGAAAGTCCCAAATCCCCCAAGTATACATTATGTTTCAAAAGAAAGCCTGTGGAAACAACATCCTGTAAATTAATCTTTCAAATTAAGTCTTTGACTGGCCATATAATTGACCAAAAAAATGGGATAGTTGACTGAAGGATAATATTACCGAGGTCTCCATAAAGCTAAGGTCTCGGATGGAGCACAATTAAGAACCAAAATTAAAAGGGGCTAAAGCAGCTTACTGAGCTATAAAGTAAGACCTTAATCCATAGTAAATCTAAATTCTGATCACGTGCAAAAGTATGGTGAAGACACAGAAATGAATATTGCATTGATTAATGTTATGGTTTTCTGACCGTATATTTTGTATTACCGAAAACTATGTGAAAGTTTTCATATAAAGTGACAAACATGAATTAAGAAAATAGACTATGGAATGACTTCGAGTAATATTCCTTGGCATGCCACTGATATTATAGTGAAAACTTAAGGATTACTCTGGTAGTATATCCTAGCCGTGTATTGAAGCGGATGATATTCTTGACACACCTTGGGATATTATAGTAAAAATTTGAGGATTGCCCCCTATGTCCACAGGGGGAAACTCTTGGTGGCAATTGAACATCGGCTCCATATACTGGGTTATAAGTATACAAACTTACAACTGGATGTCAAACCAAGAAATATGGCCTTAGATTGTGTGGTATATCACAATCCTTTCCTCGAATTACCACTCCGTTGGCTGGTAAGATCTACTAATTCGGGTCCCTAAAAATAAATGATAAGTAAGAACTCAAAGAGGAAAGAATTAAAGAATCATACATCGTATTCCTATGATATCTGTATATATCTATTTTAAATATGAAAAATGCATGCCTTTACTTATTTGTACATTGTTGAGTATTTGGCTCACTTACTTACTTTTTTTCTAATCCCTCAGATGGAAGGAACAAGTTGGTGTCTGGTGATCAGAATGGCGCAGTGGAAGGTGATTAGGATAAAACAATGATGAATTATAATTTTTGATGTAAGAAATGCATTTGGTCTTAAAATGAATAAAATGTCCTTTGATGTTGATCTTTTAATACTTCTACAAATTGTTATGGTTATTATTAATGCTTCTGTAGATTTGATGGTGATGAATTTCAGTCCCTAGTAATATCTCTAAAGAATCCGACATCATAATTAAGTTATACGGGGTTGGATAGATCATGTGTATAAGAATGATTTATATATTGGATTTATATGAAATATGTAATATTTATGGACGTCCCATTAAGGATAAATGGGGACACGGACCGTGACAGGTGGTATCAGAGAAAAGAGATACTTAGGATTAATCAATCTTATGCAGAAGCTTACGATAAGATAAACCGTTGAGACGAGTTAAGGCTAGCTTGAAAAATTAGTCGTGACCTCAGAACAGGTAGTTGTTAAGATGTTTGTGTTAGAGACATTTTGTCTAATTGGCATATTCCGTGACCATTTGTATTAGTGTATTAATATCGGGTTGTGAATTATCGGGTTCAAGTCCGTTAAAGTCCATTATGCCCGTCTGAAGCGCCCACGCCTGCCTAATGCTTGAATCGTGCTCGAGCCTAAAACCCAGAACCTCCCCGGGTCGCCAAGAGCTGGACGGCCGCTCGAGCCGAAAACCCAGTATGAGGGCCGCTCGCCATGCGCTCGAGCCCCGCTCGAGCACCGGTCCAACGGGCAGATTTTTGAACGCGTTTTTTGGCTCCTCTATAAATATTGTCTTATGATTTTGAAACCCTAAGTACGCCATAAGCTCTCTGAACAGATTATTTTGAGCCCCCATTTGAGAAGAAGGCCTTTCATGCTTCATTAATCTTGCTTCTCTTGAGAAAACTCTATACTACAATATTGATCTACATGCTATAGAAGTTTTCTCACCAACTTTCTTTCACCTTTGAAACATTGCCTTCTACCATCGTCGGAGACTTGGTTCGTGAAGAAGGAGACTCGTTCGTGATTGGCAATTCAAGTGGCACGAGAGGGAAGAGTGGCTGGAAGACCGGAAGGTGTCCGGTTCCGTTGCCGCGGGCAAATCCAAGGAGTTCCTTGGTAGG
>JAODPA010158430.1:0-14405 GCA_025585075.1 Nepenthes mirabilis
CTTCTTACTCACATTCCAAAGCCCAAGCTTCTCAAATCACTTTTCTTAATTTGTGTAATGCTTACTAGCGGCACCTAAATAAAAATAGCACTATACACTAAATTACATCAAGTGGTATAAAAGCACGATTGACCTTGGAACCATTTTTTAGCACTGTGTAGCACAAAATTACCATCTTTCAAACCCACAAAATTTCCATGGCTTCTACAAATTCACCTCAATTCATTCTGATTTGCAAACATAGAAAATTACTACTTTTAGATCACTAAAATGAAAACCTCGCTCTATGCCCAGGATTAATTGAACATTGTAGAGCATGGAATTCCTCAGTTGACAGCAACCACACAACTGACGTCAGCCCCTACTAAATGAGCAATTACTACTTTGACTACTCCTTAGGGTACTATCAGCTTCAGTTCAATAACTGATTATGCTAAGGAATGATATAAATATGATCCAGATGTGCTGATTTGCAATCACTGTTCAATTACCAACTCTGTTTTTTCCATAATCATGAATTCTTCTTCAGCTAATATGGCTTGGGATATCTTGAAAGACAAATTTCAAGGGAACATCAAAGTTAGAACCATAAAGATTCAAGCTCATGGAAGAGATTTTGAAAATATCAAAATGAAGGAGAGAGCATCAAAAACTATGCATCTAAGGTCACTGAGGTGGTAAACCAGCTAAAAGCATAAGGTGAAAGTTCAGCTAATCAAAGAGTAGTTGAAAAAGTCTTAATTAGTTTAACTAAAAAAGCTTACCCCATCATCTCCGTGATTGAAGAATCTATAGATTTCTCACAACTCTGTCATCAAGTTTGCGGGTTCTTTGCAAGATTATAAGCAAAGAATGACCAAAAAATTTGAAACTTCCATAGAAGTTGCTTTTCAGTCCAAGCAGAAAAGTTTTCTTACATGAAAATGGCAAGAAATTTGGAGGCAGAGTATACAAGCTAGGTGGTGCAGGAACCGCCAAGGAATGGGGAGAGAAAAATATACTCCTTGAAGCATCTAATAGAAGTCCAATCATCTTGAAAAGGACTTGGATCTCAACCAAAACAAGTCAATTATATGGCTAAGAGACTCAAAGGTTGGAAAATC
Source organism: Nepenthes mirabilis (assembly GCA_025585075.1). NCBI lineage: Eukaryota > Viridiplantae > Streptophyta > Magnoliopsida > Caryophyllales > Nepenthaceae > Nepenthes > Nepenthes mirabilis. Next base: position 1,104 of record JAODPA010158430.1, read on the forward strand.
ACAATGTAGGTTCATATGAAATTTGGTCAGACTAACCAAGTTTACAGATTCAAGCAACATCAGCAAGCTAGTGTGCCAGAGACAAAGGACAATCAAGATAATCTATTTCATGCCTGTCAAGCAGCCACAACAATGAATCCAGATGTTTGGCTAGTTGATGGTGGTTGCACTATACATGACAAAAAATCCTCATATTTTTCACCACACTGGGTACTTTATTTAACGTACCGCCGTGTGTGGGAAAGGGATACTTGGTAGGATAAGAAAGAACAGTCTCTGTACATTACCAGATGATGCACAAAATTCATCAAAGGCATCCTCCTTGTTCCAAAATTAGATCAAAATGAGGTAAGTGTGGCTCAAAAGATGCCGAATGGCTATTCTTTGCACTTTGAAGGCAAAACTCGTATAATTTATGATCATCAAAGAAGGAAGATCGTACATGTGAAGATGCAACAAAAGTGTAATCCTTTTAGGTGACAGTACAATGACAAGAAATCCATGAAAAAACAAAGTGATGAGACTAGCTGGATGTGGCACAAATGATTTGTCCACTTATATATTCAAAGTCTAAGTTCCTCTTTTAGAAAAATATGGTGAAAGATTTACCAACCATTACTGATAACAGGAGAGTATGTAAAGGCCAGAAGCTTGGAAAAAATGGACAGCAGCAACTTCCATCTGACCAAGCACGGAAAGCTTCAACTTGTTCACAATGATGTCTGTGCTCCAATGGGAACTCTATCATCAGATAATAGCAGATATTTCATGTTGCAATGATGATCTGTTTGTAGAATGACATGAGTCAACTTCATGAAACAGATATTTGAGGTCTTCCAAATATTTGGGAACTCTATCATCAGATAATAGCAGATATTTCATGCTGTAATGATGATCTGTTTGTACAATGACATGAGTCAACTTCATGAAAGAGATATTTGAGGACTTCCAAATATTTCAAAAATACGAAAATAAAGCAGAAAAGCAAATTGGTTGACAAATTCAAAATATCTTCCAAAGATGTTGACAAGTTATTTGAAGATGAAGAAGTTCGCCAATAGCTTGAAGTTAGAAATCCTCCTTAATAAAATGGATCAGAAAGGAAAAATAGGACAATGGAGAGGGTTAGATCAATGCTGAAAGACAATGGCTTGCCTAACAAATTTTGGACAGAGACAGTCCATACAATTATAGCAGTATATTTAAAGAAACGGTGATCCACCAAAGTTGTCCTTGGACACACTCCAACAGAAGCATCTGTCAGGATACAAATCATCTGTTAGACACTTGATAGTGTTTGATTCTCTCTGTTGTTCATAGATTATCCAGCTGAAAAAAGCATAAGCTGGAAAATAAAGCTGAAAAGGGAATTTTCGCAGGCAACAATTGATGCAGCTGAAGGGAGGGATGCAGCCGAAGGGGGTATGTTTGATCAAATTAAGGATGCAAAGTCCTAACCGATTGGGATTTACTCAACCAATCTAGTGGATCAAATACTCTTTTAAGAAGATAGATTCACTTAAAATTGGATGACAATTCAACCTCCCCATTTTAAGGATGAATCTTAAATAAGCAATTAGGACTAAGTGTAGATAAAGACTAAAAGCTGAATATATCATTTCTAGGGGCTGTGGTTGTTGTGGGAAAATGAAGCTTTGGGAAAGTACTAACTGCTACTGGGATGATGAACTTTGCTGCCACAGGGAATTGGCCTTCATGCTGTAACTTGGAAAATGTAATCAACTTGAGACTTGTACACTAATAATTTATTAGTGATTATTAGTGTTTCTTCGAGCATGAGGGTCAAGCTTGGGCCGTCCAGGTTGGGCGGGTTGGTGAGAAGGGAGGGGGTTGTTGCTTTGTTGAGAAGGAGAAAAAGTATTGTTGCTCCAATACTTAATTTCTTATTCTATTAAACTACTACTACTATTTCATCATTTTATAATAGGTAGAAATTAATTGGAAGGTGGCAAATAGGCTGTTGATTACTGTATGCTTAATCTGAAATTTCAGCAGTCTGAGCCGGCTGCTGAAAATCAACTGAACTGGCCACAGACTAGCCACCAAACCGGCTTCAAATCAGTAACCAACTAGTTAAACCTCCTACTAATGCTATAAAAATTCAGCTCATGAAAATAGGTTGAACCGACCTCTAAACCGGTGACTAAATCAGCTGCGACATCCTTACTGATGCTGAGACATTCAGCTTATGAGAAATTAGCTAAACTGACCTAGAACTGGCTGAACCGGCAGCCAAACCATCCGAAGCATTATGTATGATGATGCTGAAATTCCAACCTGTAAAGAATTAGCTGAACTGGCCCTGAATTGGTCACCAAATCAGCAGCCAAAGTATCAAGCTGATGCTGAATTTTCAGCTGATGAAAAACATACTGAACCAGCCCCTGAACCGGCCTTGAATTGGCCACCAAACCAGTAGCTGAACCGACTGCAGAATCTTAAGCTGTAAACTTGTCTCGAGCTGGCTGAAATATCAGCCTGAACCAGCCATGAACCGGCTGATTTCCTGATGCTAAGTCCTTTAACTGTAGGAAGAGTCCTGAACCGGCCTTGAATCGGCCACTAAATAAGCCACCGAACCAGCTGAAGCATGATTATTGAAGCTGAATTTTTCAGCTGTAGAAATTGAATATGAACCGGCCCCGAACTAGCCTTGAACCAGCAACAGAATTCATCAAGTGTTGATGATGAGTTCAGATGATAAAACCGGCTATTAAACCAGCATGAACCGGCCATTAAATCAGCATAAACCAGCTGGTAAAATATTGATGCTGATGCTGAAATTTCAGTGGTAAAAATCAACATAGACTAACCCTTTGAACCGGCCATTAAATTAACCTTAAACCGATAGCCGAATCATCAAGTAATTATGCTGAAATTGTACTGTAGAAATTAACCCGAGCTGGCCTCGAACCAACTACTGAACTAGTGGCCGAATTAGCCCAACGTACCATATGTTCTGAATTTTTGGCATATGTAAATTTTAAAGTTAAAGCAACCAAACCAGTCAATACATTTGATTTCTTTTAAGACTTACGGCTTATTACTAATTATCGCATCTTATAATTTATATGTTTCGATATCATGAAAAGTTTAAATGGAAGCTCTACAAAGTATCAAGATGTATGATTATTTTCTTCCAGAGTGGAGAAAACTAAGAAAAAGTATTAAGAATAAGTGTAGAGTTTCCATAAGAAGTTTTGAAAAAGGAATTAAGAAACCAAACTAAGGAATCATTTCAGAATGTGGTATTCCCTGGCATGAGCTATAATATTACGGTGGAAATTCGATGACTACCCCTTTCCGTGGGAGAATTTTTGGTGGCATAAGTTTTATGGTCTCGTATACTGAGTTATATATATACCGCCCACCTCCAAGTGCTGAATAGGAGGATGTGGCCTTAAATTGTGTGGAAGTATACACAATCCTTTCCTCGATTATTCGCTCCATTAGCTAATAAGACCTACTAGCCCTAATCCCTAAAGATAAATAAAATTCAATAGGTTTTATTAAGAAAAGAATAAGTTAAAAAAGATAGAAGTTCATTCATATTTTATATGATTCCTATTCCTCTTATTATTATATTTTAAATATAAATGTGCATGTCTTTGTTATATGTACCTTACCGAATATTTGGCTCACTCTCTTATTATTTTACTAATCCTTCAGATGACAAGTACGAGTTGATACTTGATGAGCAAGATTGAATCCAGGAGTTGTTTAGGCTTGAGTGATGATGTATTTTAATATAATAAAGCAGATGTCTGGTTAATTTTGATATCAGAAAACTATATACTTTATCTTATGATGAAATAAATACAATTTTGATATTGATCATTTAGTTATGTTTCTATAGATTATTATGGTCATTATTTATACTACCGCAGGTTTTCATGGTAATGATTTTAGTTCCTAGTAAGCATATCTGAGGTAAAGTCTGACACCATATTTCATTCATACGGTGTTGAAGCCACTTATGAAATGGCAATCATGTGGATCTCGTGTATAATGGCTATATATATTATATGGACTTATATGTAATATGGCTTATCATTATGTTTAAATTATTCACCGATATTAAGTAGAAGGAAAGCGGTTCGTGGCAGGTAGTATAAGAGAAAGAAATACTTTAGGATTGATTAATATTGTGCGGAAGCTCAGATTAGGTTAACCTAGGTTGGACAATTAAGACTAAACTAATTAGCTATAACCTGAAAGTTAGTTGTTGATTCTAGTGGGGACATTAAAATAAGTATTTATCAATATTTTTTGATCTAACCTAAATCATGAATATTTCTATTGATAGGATTGTAGAAATGGTGGACAGGCGAAGAACTACCCCAGCATGTGCTAGTATGCGTCAAGATCGAAAAGTAGAGTAATTGAATTTGCTAGGAAGGATGGCTGATATTATGAAGTCGATGGGGCAGCGCAACTTGGCTCTAGCTCTTGTGCCAACTCCAACTCCCACGAATCCCGAGACATCAACATATGACCACTTCACAAACGAACGCGTACCTGAATTTCTGGGGGAGCCGGATTCAGTGAAAGTAGAAACTTGGATTCGAAGACTCAAAAAGGTATTTTCGATTATACGATATCCCGAGAGAGATAAAGTTTTATTTGCTTCATATCAGCTAGAAGTCGAAGCCGATTATTGGTGGTCGATAAAGAAGAGAGCTCTAGGGATGCCTGAGAATGAAATCATTTGAGGCATGTTCGAATAAGCTTTCACGGAAAAATATTTCCCCACCAATCTCCGGAAACAAGAGGAAAAGTTTATGCATTTAAGGCAGGGGAATCGTATAGTGGAAGAGTATGATTCAAAGTTTACCGAGCTGTCTCATTATGCCCCTTATATGGTAGAGGGAATAAGGAAAACAAAGAAATTCTAACAGGGACTACGGAATGACATCATAAAGCAACTATCAATATTAAAGTTGCAAACCTACCAAGAAGTGCTAGATAGAGCACTTATATTTGAGGAAGAGCTTAAAAAGGAGGAATTAATTAAAAAAAGAATATCTAACCGTGGAGGTACGGGTGCAAGCTCCGGTCCATGATCAAGAAGACCACCAAAAAGAGTTAAACAAGCGGATCAAGAGAAGAAAGCTAAGCAAACAGCACCGGGATCGCGAGTGGTGGCAATTACGTCCTCATTGTGGAAAATCACATGGAGATAAGCCTTGTTATAAATTATTGGGAGTTTGCTTTAATTGTGGACAGGCAAGCCATGTGATAATGGACTGTCCTCTTCCAAAAATGACCAAGGTGAAGAGCCCACTATTCCGAGCAAGGCATTCGTGGTTACTATACAGGAGGCAGAGGCATCACAGATAAGAAGGCACTCTTCTTATCTGTGATGTTTCGGCCCATGCATTGTTTGATTCAGGATCCACCAACTCATTCGTGTCTCCTAAATTTATATGTCATCTTGCATCATCTCCAAAAATTTTAGATTTTTCCTTAATAGCATCAACGCCTACGGGATTATCGGTCATTACTGATATTATGCACCTAAAGTGCGTAGTGACAATCAATGGGTTGCAAATGGTGGTGGACTTGATTTTGTTGGACATGTGTGACTTTGATGTGATTTTGGGTATAGATTGGCTAGCAAACCATCATGCCAGTATAAACTGTTTTCATAAACGGGTTTATTTTACTACTCCGAGATGTGAGCTATTTCACATTCAAGGAATCAAACGGAAGGAGATGCCTATTTTGATTTCTTCTTTGCATGCCCGGCATTTGATCTAAAGTGAATGTCAAGCTTATTTAGCTTATGCCAGTACTACTAGGAGTCACAGCGTGCCGACTAAAGATATACCGATAATCTATGAATTTGAAGATGTATTTTCAGAGGAATTACCTAATTTATCGCCACATCATTAAATAGAGTTTAAAATTGAGATCATACCAGGATCAAGCCCAATTTCGAAGGCACCGTATATGATGGTGCCCGCCGAACTAAATGAGCTAAAGTAGCAATTACAGGAACTACTGGAGAAAGGCTTTATCGGACCAAGTGTGTTCCCTTGTGGCGCGTTGGTATTATTTGTAAAGAAGAAGGACAGAACCTTGCGGTTGTGCATTGATTATCATGAATTAAACAAAATCACGATCAAGAATAAATATCTGTTGCCACAAATTGATGACCTATTTGACCAGTTGCAATGAACTCAAGTATTTTCAAAGATCGATCTCCAATCGGGGTATCATCAACTGCGGGTTAAGCAGGAGGACGTGGTTAAGACCGCCTTCCAAACAATGTACGACCATTATGAATTTCTGGTTATGCCATTCGGACTAACTAATACTCCTACAGCTTTCATGGATCTAATGAACCGGATATTCTAGCCTTATTTAGATAAATTTGTAGTCGTATTGATTGATGATATCCTAATCTACTCAAAGAGTTATGAAGAGCACGAGGTGCATTTGAGAATTGTGCTCCAAACTCTTCAAGAGAAGAAATTATTTGCGAAATTGAAGAATTGTGAATTCTGGCTTGAGAAAATAGTATTTTTGGGAGGTGTTATCTCAAATGGAGGCATTTTAGTTGATCCAAAGAAGGTCGAAATTGTTACTAGTTGGAGTCAACCTATGACAGCGACCAAAGTCCGGAGTTTCTTAGACATGGCTAGTTATTATCGAAGGTTTGTGGAGAACTTCTCTAGAATTGCCACGCCTTTGACCCAACTGACGAAAAAGGGGGCAGATTTGACTGGACGGAGGAATGCGAATGGAGTTTCCAGGAATTAAATGATCAACTCACAACCGCTCCAATTTTGACCATTCCTGAAGGGTTTGGTGGATTCGTGGTTTATTGTAACGCATCCAAGACCGAATTAGGCTGTGTCATAATGCAACACGGGAAGGTTGTTGCCTATGGGTCCAGACAATTGAAAGTTCATGAAAAGAACTATCCGACCCATAAACTGGAATTGGCTGCCACGGTATTCACATTGAGGATTTGGCAACACTATTTATATAGCGAGAAATTCCCAGTATATTTGGACCACAAAAGTCTCAAATATTTGTTCTTATAGAAAGAACTAAATATGAGGCAAAAGAGACAGATCGATTTTTTGAAAGCCTATGACTGTGAGATTTAGTATTAATTCGGAAAAGCTAACGTAGTAGCATATGCCTTGAGTAGCAAGACAAGTTTCATGGAAAGATCGTAGATTAAGGAAATGGAAATGCTGGAAAGTATGAAACAATGCGATATCCGGTGATATATTTAAGGCAACCGGATGATATTAACATATCTTCAAGTTCTACTGGAAATACTGAAGAAGATTAAGGAGGAACAAGTGCATCCATTCTAATGGATATTACCAAGGATCTAAATTGACACTCCAGAGCTGATTTTAATATTTGTGTTGATGGAGTCTTGAAATTCCAAGATAGATTATGTGTACCTGATAACAAAGAGCTAAAGGAAGAAATTATGAAAAAAGCTTATCGCTTCAAGTATACTATTCATCCTGGAATCAATAAAATGTACCAGGACTTGTGAAAAACGTTCTGATGGAAAAATATGAGAAAAGAAATTACGGCAGTTGAGGGAAGATGTCTCATTTGCCAGTAATTAAAGGCCAAGCAGAAGAAGCCATTTTGCTTGTTACAACCGCTGCCTATTCCAAGCTGGAAATGGGAGGATATCATGATGGATTTCGTGATGGATTTGCCAAGGACCCCAATGAATCACGATACTATCTGGGTCATTGTTGATCAATTGACAAAATCAGTATATTTTTTGGCCATTTGGACGACGTACTCCCGAGATCGGTTGGCACAATTGTATATCAAGGAAATCCTCAGACTCCATGGGGTGCCCGCATCAATTGTGTCCAATCAAGATCCAAGATTCATCTTCAAATTTTGGGAGAACTTACATCGAGAATTAGGGACGAATCTAAAATTCAGTACTGCATATCATCCACTTACACCTCGTTTGGTGATGCCTCCACCTCCTGTATAGTAACCGCGAATGCCTTGCTCGGAATAGTGGGCTTCTTCACCTTGGTCCTTTTTGGAAGAGGATAGTCATTTATCACATGGCCCGCCTATCCATAATTAAAGAAGACTCCCAATAATTTATAGCAAGGTTTATCTCTATGTGATTTTCCACAATGAGGACATGTGGCTACCACCGCTCGGGAGCCCAGTGCTGTCTACTTAGCTTTCTTCTCTTGATCCGCCTGTTTAACTCTTTTTGGCGGTCTTCCTAAGATGCAATCAAGAGACAAGCAATGGGGCTACTTTTATATACTAGAGTGGCAATAGTTGAGGTGGCTTGACCAGCTAGTAAACATGAGTAGTCTCTAGCAGATAGGATGACCATTTCAACAGCTGTTTATAAGAAATCAAGATCTCCCCCAGTTGTGATCACAGTGCTTAGGAGGCGTCATTGGCTTGCCATGTAGCTCCTAACATTTGTTCTATATATTTCCAATGAAACCATAGCGAAAACATGTGAGTTTTCCATCTCTGCCATGACCATTTCAGCCCATTCCTCGGCTACCAACTTGAGTAGTAGGTGATGCATGACTCACAACACTGTTTAGTCTATGAAACTAACTGGCTGCAAGGTATCCTGATCAGCATGAAGAATATGAGAGAAGATATTATTTTAAGGAGATTACCACAGCACTTACTAAAAGTTGGAAATGAGGAGAGTCAAAGTTGAGTCAAAGCCTAGTTAGGAAGCATAAGATAGCTTGTCGGTCACGTCTTTCACACATTTCCTTCACATCAAAAGAGATTAGCATAAGAGCATTTAACTCCTCATAGAGTTTCTTAAAGTTAGAGAAGTAGTCGGTCACACTTTTGATTATTTTTATCCACATGAAAGAATGGTTTGGATACATAAAACATTCTAGTAATATTAAATTCTCCAAAATAATGGATAGATATTTACTCTCTTAAGTTCTTGACAGCATTTGTACGGATGATAAGGACATCCACCCTATGCTCTATAGAGTTGATCAAGTAAGTATAAAGATGTGCATCTTTACGAGTCCATGCTTTTTCCCATAGTGGATCAATTATCAAACTTGATATGTCATCGGTGATATGACCCTTGTTGTCCATGTCCCATATAGTAACGAGGACAATTTTCCTCTTATGTTAATAATTGGCCCCATCAAGACATTGCTCAATAATTCGAGAGGATATCAAAGAAATATTCTCAAGACATCAATGTGAGATGGACATCATCTTTAGCTACCATAATAATGATAATAGATCACAATAATAATTAGAATAACTCTAGATCTCCCCAATCAAATCGTGGCACACTACAAGTCCACCAATTAGAGGTCTCAACCAGAGCACCAAACGTACCAAACACCCTAAATGTACCAAATGCACAAAGCCACAAACATATTGAATGAGAACACCAAACGCAAGCACCAATAGCAAAAATGCACCAACATTCTAATAGGAGAGAACCAAATGCAAGCACCAAACGCACAACAACAAAGAACACAAGATCAGCAGACTCACAATCAGCGAAGAACACCTCACGTGAATGTTGAACACAAGAGAACACAACGACAAACACCACAGTGAAGTAATAGAGGTGGAGCACTAGCAACGAAGCAGTGTAGAGGAAACAAGATATCGTTGAGCTTGGAGAACTAAAAATCAACAAAAATGTAAGATTTTTGTAACATCCTATTTTTCAAAGGACTATATAAATAAAGAGTATGGATCGATTTCAGAATCTACAAAAAAGGAATTGACACATTCTAAGTATAATTGCAGTTATTTAAGCTTGAATAATGAAGAAATAATCTTTCATTTGAAAATTTAGTGAAACCCTAAATACCTTCCTATACTCAAATTCAACCCCAAATTTAAAATTGATGGAATTTTTACCCCAATTTATCTAGTGGCATGCTCAGGAGGGGATAGGATCAAAATAATAGATGAATTGCGGCTGAATGATTAGGAAGAAGGAGATGTCACCAAAAAAGGGGGCTAATCTTGACAAATCACGTTTATGTTGGCCAAGTGAACTCATAAGCCCAAAAATCACCACAATCAAAAGCAAGAGGTGTGAGTAAAGTTTTGCCTATAAAAACCGGGTAGAGTTGAGGTAAAAACTATTAGGAATGAAGTTAATTTGAGTGAGAAAAAGGGAGAATGAGGGAGAAAAAACAGAATAAGGAAAAGGAATTAATATGCAAACTTGCATAAGTAATTTCATTATCTCTTATTTGATACTCATGAAGGTATCTAGTTGCTAAAATAACCATTCAGAATTGTCAAATGTTTCTTATCAAATTTTAGAGGTTGTCCAAAATTAGGGCCTTTCTGAAATGAATGAATTTATGGCTTAATTTCGGTTGTACATGAATTCTATCAGTTAAATGCTCTAATTAGAGTTATATATTATGATTTTGATAATCCCCTGAAGTCAAAATTAAGTAAACAAATTGAAACAAAGCTTTTTGAAAGAAACAAAGCAGCACAAGCATCTCTAGGACTGTGGTGTTAGAGATGGCATTTGAATATAGTTCAAACCTGTTTCTTGGCATTGAATGGCTTTGGACTAATGTTCGAATGCTAGAGTATAACCTTTGGGATAAACCAATTTTTTTGCTCCAACTTACGTTGAAAGGTGGGATAGACCTGTTTTGGGAAGCTTAGCTTCAATTTAAGGATTCAAAAAAAAAAAATAAAGGAATGAAACTACTAATAATTGCCTTGGTAAGCAAATTTAGTACGTGTAGAGGGTTAGAAAACTCGCACTTGCTAAGGATTTTAATGATTATAAATTCTAAAATTTATAAACACTAAAGGACATCTAACTACTTTGGTTGGATCAATTTAAATATCTTTTGACATTTATTCAGCTAAATCAAAAGATAAGTTACAGACTTAGCCAATCTTGTTAGGGTATAGTAGAAGACTAGAAAATAATATGGAATTGCTAGTGTATGGATACCGGATATTCTGTGTTATGCTAAATACAGCACGATACTATATTCTGCATTTTATGGATAATGTAGAGAAAAATGTGTAAAGACATTATCGTATCTAGATGTACGGGCGCTAGAGTACCTTAGGGTAGTCAACATTATTAAATATCAATACCATTCTCATAAGTATCAAGGATGCATATTCTGTGATATATTTCTCCTGTAGAACCTGAGTATTGTTGTGTGTTTTAATACTAGCCAAACCACATATGTGAGGTAGGATACTCTTGGCATTGCCCAGTGGGGTGATAGAGAGTGGTCCAAGTAAAACAAATATCTAACTAATTAGGACGTAAATACATTAGCCTTGTATTTACAATGGAAGAAATATCATCCTCATAGATTCTATTGCCTAGCGCCTGTAATCATATGATTTGTTACATTGCTATATTTAAACTCCGTACATTTTCTTATGATACTCCGTAATTATTTACTGAAATTATAGTTAATGTAATGTGTATCTTACTAGTTTTGGTAGTGTTCAGGTGATACTACAGAATGTAAGGGTGTACTTTTGGCATGTGAATAAATAAATACAAATAGGTTTTTGGTATATTAATCTTATTCCAGCTCACTTTCAAGTAGCAAAGTTATTATGTAGAGATCTAAACTTGGTCCTGACAGGACGTCAAGAACCATACCACCGACGGCCCACTCAGCCCCACCAAAAAAGGTGTAAACAATGGTCCCACCATGTGTGTAGAAAAATATCAGCAAAGAAATGTGGATGCAGAAGGACGTGTCGCGAGGCAGATGGTAGTGTGTGCTGGCCAAACACAAATGGCAGTCAGGTGCAGTACCCAGAGTGTTGGCCTGACATAAATAGCAGCCAACTGTGGTGCCCATAAGGGCTACAGCACCTACCTTAGGATGCACAGCTAACACCCGTAAGGAACTATCTCTACACAGCCATGTGGACATGGTGCCGTCGCACAGCCCCTGCCTCCCTTATTGGCCACTCACTGCCTCATGCCTGAATCAGCCCATCAACAAGAGCTCACCATGCCTGCTCCCCTAGGCCCAATCAAGTGTCTGCCCCAAGAAGGAAGAAGCTCTCCTAGATAAGGACCCCCTATTATAAAAAGGGTAAATGCATCAAGGAGGGGACAAAGCAAAAAATACATAGAACAATTTCTAGGAAGAGGAAGGATTTCCTTACCCAGAAGTTCTACGCCTAAGTTTCAAAAAGCCCCTGCAACCGGTCGGATAGTACCACCATCTACAAGGGTCACTGCCACCAACCACCAGAAAGCAAGGTTCATCGTCCTAGGACCACCTGCCGGTATCAGCCCTCATTCTAGCCTAGTCCAAATGAGCAAACTATCATTGGGTTTATTCTTGCTAATTCATTCCTACTCCTTTTCAATTTATCTGAGTCATACTAACGCATCAAAGGGGTCCCCTGGAAGTATATCCTGGCTCCTTGACTTCATTTTTTTGTGGTGCACAGGATATCTGCGTAAGGATTTGAGCCATATTCCTGGCCTATTCAGAAAACCCAATTAAAATTGGTATTTAGGTACACATCAAACCTAAAGCCCAATACCAATGGGTTGTTGGGCTAGAGGAGAACAAAGAGAGAATTAGGGAAATAATGTAAGAAAACACGAAGGAAGAGAAATTCAGTGGAAGCATAGAAGATTTGATCCATCAGAACTGGGCAAATTCTTCAATTCAAATAAAGAATTGTACAATTGACTAAGGTTACTTTAATTTCTTAATGAAAACAATAGAACTACCATCTCCTAAACTGTTAGTATCTTGGTTGGTGTGTGCTTACCAAAGTAAGAGGATTGGGAGTCAGGGACCTCTTCACTTGGGATGTTGCTGCTGTTACTAGACTAATAAGGTCACATGCAGAAACCAACAACTTCTTGTAGGTGAAGTGGGTGCCTAGTAATGTTCCGATAAGTACGGCAATTGGTATATAAAGCCTACCGCTAGCCCAAGTGAGGCATGTGGAGGCCTCCTCCAATTTACGTGAAATCTTGCCTCATGGAATAAACAGAAGATAAATGGATGTGGAAGAATAGGACTTCACCATTAATGAAGCCTATGACAGAATGAAAAATGGCTTTTTCAGGTGCTAGCAGTCAGTAAAGTCTCTTGCTGTCACTTGTAGAGACCTAGGATCAAATCCTACCAGTGATAGAATAGCGTGGAAGGGGTTTTCAGGAGCTTTTCAGGGGGGTGGAGGCATACATCTCCATCCTCACTTTGGATTAAAATCCAATGGTGGGAATTTTAAAATAAAAAAATTATATATAACTTTCTTCAATTTTTT
>JAODPA010158441.1:0-14405 GCA_025585075.1 Nepenthes mirabilis
TATAAAAAGAATTAACAACTCCATTATTTTAGAAGATAAACCTCCTAATTGATTATTTTTATGTTCAACCATACCCGATTGGAAAAACTATTGAATCCGAATTTGTTAACTATAAACATTTTGTAATATTTATATATATCGATTAAATCGGATAACCGAAACAGTATTGGCGGAGAGATTTTGAGCAGGTCGAGGATGTACGGGTGTGCGCGCGGGAAAAATCTCTCTGTTCCATTAATGGTGCCCGCAGGTAGGAAGAAAGCCAGCCCTCGCTAAGAAAGATTTGCAAGTTTCTGAGGAAGATACTGCCTAAATGTGAAAGAAATAGAGAAGAAAAGAGCTGCGTAAAGCTCCTCCAGTTTCACGACCTCCAGATCTGACCCTTAAGATTCCTCTCAGCACTTGGATATGGCGCTGAAAGCCCTTTGCCGGAGCAGTTCAGCGCAATCTGTCACAGAAATCGGGAGATGAGATGGAAGATGAACAATCACCGAAAGTCGTCGAAGCTGCTGTTGCAAAATCTCTGGATAAAAAATGGACATCGTTTGTTTCTGTAACCGAGACTCGGTATGTGTTACAGGTCTCTCAACTATAACCGCATCAGCGCCGCCTTTGAGCCAACTGGCCACCAGAAGGAGTAACCAGACAACCCGGGCCACACCTCGAATTTCAGGATTTCATTTAATTAGTTTTATATACTTTGCATATTCATTAGTTGCTATATTTTACATATTGTTTTCTATTTTGCCACATTGGCTAGCTGACTTTACTTTCTGTTATTTTGGTAGGAATATTCCACGTATCACACATACAAATTCTGTTCACATGTATATGAGTGGCGAAAACGGAATGAAAGGCATACACACATTTACCGACCTTCTCCCTCTGTCAGACTGCCCTCCCTTCTCTCCTCTCCTCTCTTTGCTCTTCTCTTCCCTTCTCTGTCTCACAGGCTGGTGTGTATCAAAGGTGCTCTCGTTGAGAGTCATGGCAGAGGGAATGACCACTCGGAATAAAGCTTTGGAAGAGTCCATCGTTGGTCTCTCTACAGAGCTCAAGGCAGTTATGGCGACCGTCCAGTAGCATTCCGATGGAATCGCCTCCAACGCCTTCATCGTAGAACAACTGCAACAAACACTCCATGAAATTCGTCAATCTATGGCTTGAATCGAGAAACCCCCACCACAACTACCAATGCCTATCACATTTTTTGCGTCCTCTCTTGTTTTCTCCCCTTCTCCACCTCATACCCTACTTTTTTTGTCATATGCCAGCCCAGATTTACAACTCTCTCACCATCGTCAATTGCCCAAACTCAAAATTTCCTTCTTCACTAGTGAAAATGTGTTGGGATAGCTTTTCCAGATCGAACGGTTTTTTCATTATCATGATACTTCACCTGACTAGAAGCTCACAAATGCTACCTTTTACATGATCGGTTCTACCCTTCAATGGTACCAGTGGATGTCTTCGACCAGGCAACTATCCACTTGGGAGCTCTTTGCCCACAATCTAGAGCTCCGATTTGGACCCTCCTCCTACCTTAATCATGAAGCAGTGCTCTACAAACTAAGGCAAACCACCACTCTCACAGCATACATGTCCGAGTTCGAGACCCTTTCCACGCATACAACAGGCCTGACTTCTCTACTAATCTCTTAAATTGTTTCATCTCTGGCATACATGATGAAATTTGGTGTGAACTGCTTCTGTTCAAACCTATCTCCTTACCTGATGCTGTCGGCATGGCCAAATTGGTGGAGGAGAAATTGGACGCCGGACGCGTCCACAACCACCATTCACCAGCCTCTAAACCACCCCTAACCAACCAGCCACCCCCGCCGAAATTTTCCCCATCTTCACAACCTCCATCCAAATTTTCCATTAAAAGACTTACCCCCGCTGAAATGACTTCACGCTGTGAACGTAGCTTGTGCTTCAATTGTGAGGAATGGTTTGTGCCTGGCCACCATTGTAAACCCCAACAATTTCTGTGCCTAATTTTGAAGAGGAGGAAAAACATCCGGAGGATGAACTTTGTAAGCAGGACATGCCAACTGAAACTTTATTGGCACAAGAGCACACAACTACGTTCCCTCCAACCACCGAAGATGCCCCCACTATATCTCTTCATGCCTTAGAAGGACAAGCAGCTCCCTCTACATTGAGACTACAAGGGGTTATAGCTGGCCAAGCAGTGGTTATATTAGTGGATAGTGGCTACCTGCACAGTTTCCTTCAAACTCGTCTGGCCAAGAATTCGAGGCTGACAATTGAGCCCTCTCAGCATCTGAATGTGATAGTGGGTAATGGTGATTCCCTACATTGTGAAGGCCTCTGTGCTAATGCCTGTGTAACCTTGGACAAGACCCAATTCAAGGTGGACCTCTACTTGTTACCGATTTATGGGGCTGACATGGTGCTAGGAGTATAGTGGTTGTCCACTATTAGACCGGTGTTGTTCGATTATAAAGCTCTCTAGATGAGCTTTGATTATGCAGGCTCTCACATTATCCTTCATAGATTACAGCAAGCCTCCATTTCTTCCATGACATTGGGTCAGCTGAGACGCGGAGAACTCACTCACTCAGCTGCTTTCTACTTTTGGCTTACCATTCATCCCATTCCATATTCTTCCCTAGAGGTTAATTCCATGGTAAACTCTTCTGAAACTCATCTTCCCAATGGTGTCCAACCCTCAAAACTTGCTACCCTCTGCAACATTCTTTCTAACTGTGCTAATGTATTTGCCATACCCTGGGGATTACCACCCAGCTGCACTACCGACCATCGCATTCCCCTAAATCCTAACTCCACTCCAGTAAATGTCAAACCCTACCGATATCCACACTTCTAGAAAACAGAAATGAAAAAAATGATCAAGGAAATGCTGGAGGAGGGAATTATATACACTAGTACAAGCCCGTTTTCATCACCCGTTCTGCTTGTTAGAAAAAAGATGGGAGTTAGAGATTCTGTGTGGATTATCGCGTGCTTAATGTCATCACAGTGAAGGACCGATTTTCCATTCCCACTGTGGACGAACTGCTGGACGAGTTATATGGTGCCCGTGTTTTCTCTAAACTAGATCTGCGAGCAAGTTACCACCAGATGCGCGTCCATCCTGAAGACATTCACAAGACAGCTTTTCGGGTGCACGAGGGACACTATGAGTTCCTAGTTATGCCCTTCGGGCTGTCCAATGTCCCTTCATCTTTCCAAGTTGACATGAATGCCATATTTAGGCTGGTGCCCAGAAGATTTGTATTGGTATTTTTTGATGACATTTTGGTGTATAGTGTCTCCTGGGAGTTGCACTTCCAGCATCTTACTCAGGTCCTCCAAATTCTACGGGAAAACTCCTTTTGCGCGAAGTAATCCAAATGCAAGTTTGGACGGTCATCATTGGCATACCTAGGTCATATTATATCGCAGCAGGGAGTGGTAGTGGACCTGGACAAAATTCAAGCCATCTAGGACTGGCCAACGCCCACCACTGTAAGGCAATTGTGTGGGTTCCTTGGTCTCGCTAGTAACTACTGGCATTTTGTTGCTCGATATGCTCACATCTCAGCTCCTCTCAAACAATTACTATAGAAACAAGCTTTCTTGTGGACCCGGGAGGCAAAACATGCATTCTTCGCCCTCAAGGCAGCCCTCACCACCACACTAGTACTCGCCTTACCTGACTTCTCCAAGCCTTTTGTCATTCAAACTGATGCTTGTGGAACCGGTATCGGTGCTGTCCTGCTCCAAGGGGGCATCCCATTATATTTTTTAGTAAGCAGCTGTGTCCTAAGCTGCTATCATCCTCTACCTATGTCAAAGAACTTTGCGCAATAACTGAGGCGGTGAAAAAGTAGTGGCAGTACTTATTGGTAGCCAAATTCATCATTCAAACCGACCACCAACTTCTCCAAGCCTTGCCGAGTCAAGCTATTCATACACTGGACCAGCAACATTTGATTTCGAAGCTATTCGAGTTCGATTTTGAACTTCTTTATTGACCGGGATAAGTGAATGGGCATGCCGACGCCTTATCCAGAATAACAGAAGGCACCTATCTAGCTTTGCAAACCATCTCTCATTCAGTGGTGGCTCTATTACAGGCGTTGCGCAAATTTCATAGTCAGTATCCGGACTCCGCTCAGCTTGCCCTAGCCATCCAGGAGCGGCCAGAAGAGTATCCTGATTTTTCCTTGTATGATGGGCTGATTCTTTACAAAAATCAGATTATCGTCCCAGTAGAATTTGCCTTAGTAGAATTAATTTTACAAGAGTATCACAATTCACCCATGGGGGGACACGATGGGGTTCGCCGCACCACCGCCAGGATAGCTGCCACCTTCTATTGGCCGCGTATGCGCCAAGAAATCTAGGATTTCGTGGCTCAATGCCCAGTATGCCAACAGGTCAAGGCCCTCATTGCTGCGCTGCAAGGATTACTGCAATCCCTGCCTATTCTGTGTAAAATTTGGGAATCTCTCTCTATGGACTTTATTATCCATTTGCCCCTTCATACGGAAAAATAATAATCCTTGTTGCGGTTGACCGGTTATCAAAGTATGCTCATTTCTCTTCCATGGGCACCAACTTCACCTCCCTTACCCTGGCTGAAATGTTCGTTATAGACATTTGCAGATTGCACGGGTTTCCCACCGACACTGTTATAAATCGAGACCCAATTTTTATGAGTACGTTATGGCAAGAGCTCTTCAAGGCCCAGCGCACTCAGCTGACCGCCAGCAGTGCCTATCATCCCCAAACCAACGGCCAAACAGAAGTAGTGACCCGTTGTTTAGAGGACTATCTTTGTTGTTTTGTTGCTGAACATCGTTCTTCATGGGTAAAATACTCGCCATGGGCGGAGTGGAACTATAACACCGCTTGACACTCCTCTATCCAGATGATACCCTTTAAAGCAGTGTATGGCCAGCCACCACCATCCTTATTGGACTATGTCCATGGCTCTTCTTTTGTCGCCTCTGTTGATGATCTATTAACAACTCGTGCTGCCACACTCATAGCCTTGAAGGAGAACCTCCGCCGAGCGCAGCTCTATATGAAAATACAATAGGACATGCATCGAACGAATCGAGAATTTCAAGTGGGTGATTTCGTGTTTGTCCGCCTCCAGCCTTACCGACAGACTTTTGATGCTCATCGGTAGAGTAACAAAATTGCTTAGCTTTATTATGGACCTTTCCGTGTATTGAAGTGGGTCGGAGCAGTTGCTTATTGTGTAGAGTTACCAACTCACTCTAAAATCATAATGTCTTTCATATTTCCCTCTCTAAATACTGCCGTGGTAACCCAGCTCAACAAGTGATCGATCTGCTGGCTGGGGCATGGGGATCATAGCCTCTCTTATAGCCCAGGCAGCTGCTGGCCTTCAGGAAGGTCATACATAAAGATCAGATTGTTTCTCAAGTCCTGGTGCACTGGTAGTCTCAGAATCCTGAGGAGGCAAAGTGGGAAACTTTCACCGATCTACACTAGGATTTCCTGGACTTCAACCTTGAGGACAAGGTTGTGTTTGATGGCGATGGCAATGTCACAGGTCTCGTAACTACAACCACACCCGCGCCACCATCGAGCTAACCGGCCACCAAAAGGAGTAACCGGATAACCCGCCCCCCCTCAGATTTCAGCATTTTATTTAATTAATTATGATATACTTTGCACATTCATTAGTTCTGCTATATTTCACATATTTTTTTCTGTTTTGCCACCTTGGCTAGCTAACTTTACTTTCTGTTATTTTGGTAGGAATATTCTACATATCACACATACGCTTTCTATTCACGTGTATATGAGTGGCGAAAACGGAATGAAAGGCATACACACATTTACTAACCTTTTTCCTCTATTAGACTCCCCTCCCTTCACTCCTCTCCTCTCTTCTCTTGTCTCTCTGCTCTTCTCTTCCCTTCTCTATTTCACAAGCTGGTGTGTATCAGTATGCCGCATGCTTATTTTGGTGATTCTGCAAATGATTATATTACTTTATCAACTGTGGAAATTCAAAGTGTTATCAGATGAAATGGAAAAAAAAAAAAACAAATGGTATTACTGAATTTGTTCTTGGGGCAAAATCTCATATGCTATCATGATTCAATATGACTAAATGGAATTTTGTGTTGGACATGAGGCGCTGAACTTTGCAACCAAGCTAAAAACAAATATATACCTGGATCAAAATCTCAAGCCCATTGGTTGAACCTATAAAGAGGCATAATGTCAATTCATACACAATCGTAACAATAATCCCGCAATAATGATGATAAGTGACAAGTAATATCCGCCATGTTATGAGATTGGTTTCATAAACCCCTAACACTTTCTTTAGTTTTATTACAATAATAATAAATTAAGGCAAATATAATAATAGATAAAAAAATAAAAGAAAATGACAAGTAAAATATCCAAAAATAACAAATGGACAATGTATCCAAAGGTGGTAAAAGTCAGAATAAAATTCAAAACTCAAATAGTTGATAAATATTTTATCCTTCCTTTTCTATCTCTTTATCTCTCCGATCGGCTACCCAATGTTTTAAATGATCTCACATGCATAGGGCTTTTATACCACGCCTCAATGCACATACGCAGGATAGTTGCGCATCAGGCGTAGGTTTCATCCATAGCAAATGGCAATGGTGTACATGCGTCTCTTGGGCACCCTTCAGGCATGACAATTCTACTCTAAACATGCACATATGCCCAATGAGTGTGTAATAGTTGCTATTCCCACTCTTCAATAAAGAATTCCTTCGCTTGAGCATACTTTGAGCAAATCTTCCTTGAACTTTCATACAATCGGGTAATGAATCAAAGAATGTGTATGTGTATAATAGGTATAAGACTCACAAATAAGTGAGTCTGTCTTGACATTGTAGGGTTATTACCATTCCAGCTATATTACAAAAAACTCAAGCTTCACCTCTTTGCACTGCCTTTATCAACTTATTAAAACTGTTACATCTGTCTTGACATTATCCAACGTCAACTTTGAACTAAATATATTCCACATCCAATGGTATCTCACACAATGTATTTTGATCGAAAATGAAATAATGAGTTCTTATAAAAATGAATTGCGTTTTGACCATCGTAAAGCAACACATATTACTCTTACTTGAAACCGGTCTCATGGATAAACTTCTTCATCAAAATCATTTCCTTGCATGTTTCGGTTACCGCAATAGACTTTGGCCCAGTGGTAGAGATTGCAATATAATTTTATAACCTTGATTGTCAAAATACTGCTCCTCCCACAAACCTAATTGAATATCGCAAAATGGGCTTCTCAAAGTCAATATCACCTACCATGGTGGTATTCGTAAACCCAACCAAAATGAGTTTGTCGTTGCCAAAGCACAAGTAGATTTAGAAGTGCCTTAGAGGTATCTAAGAATCCATTTCACCGTGGACTAAATCTTCCTCTTCGGATTGGAAAGGAACCAACTAACCACTCCTACCATGTGAACTATATTTGGTCTCATGCACACCCTAGCATGCATCAATCTACCAATCGCTAAAGCTTAAGGAGTTGGACTCATTTTAGCGTTTTTGTTCTTTATCAAAGGACTTTGCTGAGCACATAACTTAAAGTAATTGGTGAGAGGAGTCCTAAATGACTTGGAATCCTCCATATTGAAGTGTTGAAACACTTTATCTATATAACTCTATTGAGACACCCATAACTTCTTTCCTTTTTAATCGTAAAAAATTCTCATGCAGAGAATTTTCCTCATTGGACCCAAGTCTTTCACGGTGAAAGACTTGCTCAATTATATCTTTAGCTTATTGATTCGAAATGTGTTGCTCTAAACAATGAGTATGTCATTTACATATAGCAAAATGATCAATAAGTCTCCCATGGAGAAACTTTACCAAAAAAGGCAATGGTCTGAAATCGTCTTTTGGTAGCTTTACTCCACCATGATGGATTCAAACTTCTTATACCATTGTATCAGGGCTTTCTTGATGTCATAAAGACTCTTCTTCAAATGACACACAATGTGCTCTTTCTCCTCAATCGTAAATCTCTTCATTACTCCATGTAGATCTTCTCCTCTAAGTCATCATGGAGGAATGTCATTTGAATATCAAGTTGTTTTACCTTTAGATCAAGGCATGCTACCACATTAAGCACGTTAGGAATAGATGACATCTTCACAGCAGGAGAGAAGATCTTCTCAAAATCAATACCCTTCCTCTTATTGAATCCATTTACAACAACCTTGTCTTATACTTCGTTTGTAGATTGCCTTTTTCAAACTTTAGACGATACACTCTTTTGTTTTTAGTGCCTACTTGCTATTGAGTAACGTTATCACTTGAAAATTATGATTTTAATGCAAAAATATCATCTCGTCTTGCATGACATCCATTCACTCCTTCTTGTGCTCGTCATTCATTGTTTCATCAAATCATTTTAGCTTTCCACCATTGGTAGGCAACAAGTACTCCTTAATCGGTGAGTGAATAGAAGGTCGTCGATCTCTCATGAATTGTTTGAGTTGTATAGCTTGTGTAGGCTTAGAGATATCACCTTGAGTATCGTGGTGAGTATTAACATGGTTATCCTCTATGTCTTGATGAGTAGGATCATCACCCACATCTACACCATCCTCAATCTCAATGAGCAATAGAGTCATTGGAGTCGGGTCAATGTCACAAAGGCAATTGTTGTCACAAGGATCTACCCTAGTCTTGCCGATGTCTCCAATGGTCTCACCCTCCATGAACAGAACATCTCTTGATTTTTACAAATTTCTTCTCTATCGGGTCATAGAGTTGGTAGCAAACTCATGTTCCCTGTCACCATGAAATATACATTCCCTCATTTTAGTATTGAGCTTGGTTTTCTCATCTCTTTGGACATGAATGTAAGTTTTGCATCTGAACCGCCTCAAATGATTTTAAGTAATATCCTTCCCAAGCCACAACTTTTCAGGAACATCCTTGTTTAGTGGAACACTGGGCAAAAGATTGATAACATGGGCTACATCATTCAAGACTTTCCCCTAAAAGTATTAGGTAACTTCACATCCGATAGAATATATTATATTCTCTCAGTCAACATTTAGTTCACTTTCTTGGCCACTTTGTTTAATTAAGGCATCTTGGGGGGACTCTTTTGGTGTTGAATATTTCATAAATAACAATATTTATCAAAAGGCCCAAGATATTTTCTTCCGTTGTTACTACAGATACACTTCAACTTTTTCTTCATTTGCTTTTTGTCCAACTCATAAAATTCCTTAAAAGCCTTAAATGTTTGATCCATCAACATTTAAGAGATACGCTTACAATTGTCTCAAACAATTATCAATGAAGGTGACGAAGTAACGTGCATTATCAAGAATTTTCACCTTCAATGTATCGTATATGTCAGTGCACACAAGCTCAAGAATGTTTGCCTTCTATGTCGATGAATTTTCATGAATGAAACTTTTCTTTACTTCTCAACCTTGTTGTAAGAGCAAGTCTTCAATTTAGTCTATTTTACACCTGAAAGAAGGCTTTTATTTGTAAGACAATATAACTCATTCCTATTCATGTGGCTAAGCCTCTTGTGCCATAGCTTGGAGGATTTATCTTTGTTAGCTAAGTTCATGTCATCATTAGAAATTAGAGCTTGCAACACATAAATTAAACTATTTCGTACCATGTGCCATCACTGGAGACCATTTAGTTAGCTTCCATGAGCCATCATAGAAGGTACTACAATAACTTTCATTACCAGATTTTCTAGCAAATATTAGATTAAACTAGGTGTTTGAAACTTGTTGAATGTCCTTTAAAGTTAATCTAATGCCAGAACTAGTGGTCAAATACATATTGCCATGTCCCACAATCCATGACAAGCCACTGTTATCCAACTTTAGTACCCCGAAATTGCCATGCATATAAGACGTGAAGAACTATTTTCATGACATTGGATAGAGTAAAGCATCACTATTGATTACCAAATGTTTCTCATTGTTGGCAACGTTGACAACCTCATCCACACGCACAACTAAATGATCAAATTTGATCATAATAGAATCCTTCTCTTCACTTTAGGTCTTCTTGGTCTTCATTTCACTGCCATCTCTATTCTCTTGTTTTGTTTTCTAACAATACTTATGATATGACCTTTTTTTCGTAATGATGTCACTTGAGATTTTGATGTCACGATTTTGTTTACTTCAACTTTTCTCACCTGACTTGGGACCTCTCTCATTACCTCTTGAATGTAACTTTGAAATTAGCACTTCGGAACAAGATAACACAGAGCATTCTGATAGCCTCTTCATCTCCTCGTTAAAGATTATACTCTTGATTATTTCCAAGGTCACTATACCGTCAGAATCAATGTTGGCAATAAAAATTTTGAGGACCACCTAAGAATCTAGTAGAGTGGTCAATAATTATAAGGCAAGCAATTCATCATCAAATTTTGTACCTACACCATATAATTAATTAATGCTACCTTGAAACTTATTGAGATGATTGGTTATAGAATTCCCTTCTCGATACTTCACTTTCATCTACTTCATTGAGTGACACAGTTTGTTGTTGTTGGTTTTAGAAGCATAAGGTATTTTGAGCTTCTCCTATAGTGCCATTGCATGCTTTTGCTTTTAGATGTGATTATAGATATTGTCGTCCACAAATTATCGAATGTAACCATAAAGTTGTTCATCTTCAAAGGTGTAATCCTCGTTAGATTTAGTTCTTGTTTTGTATAGCAAAAACTAGGAGGTGCAACATCTTGACGAACAATAGATTCTTTATTTTGCTTCTCTTTATATCAAAGTTAGTGTTATTTAAACAAATTATTCTGTTGATACCCTCCATTAATTCAACCAACAATGAACACACACAATCTAACTCTTTGATACAACATGTTAGGCCTAGGACATCAAGTTTTGCAACCAAGTCGAGAATAAATCTCTATTGAACTGAGAAATAGAGCCAACTGGTTGAACCTGTGAGGAGATGTAATGAAAATTCATATATAATTATAACAATAATCACAATAATGAAAATCAGTAAAAGACAAGAAATTTTCTTGTGGGAATCGTTTAAAACAATAGATAAAATAATGAAGCCTTAAATCCATATAATATCCACTATGACTATTTGATTAGTTAAACAAATCCCTCACACTTCTTTTAGTTTCACCTCAATATTAGTAAACTAATGAAAATACAATAAGAAATGAAAAATATAAGAGAATCATCAGTAAAAAGCCCAAGAACAATAAATAGAACTGTATACCCAAGGCTGGTAAAAGTTGAAATAAGATTTAAAAATTAAACCGTTGTTAAAGATCTATTTATTCTTCTTTCTTTAGTCAGCTATCCAAATTCTTAAATGATCTCACAACAAATGCCTTAAAAAGCTGTGTAGGGCTTTTATATTGCGCCTTAACCGACGTGCATGCATAGCAGCGCATCACGCATAGGTTTTACCCAAGGCTAATAGTAATGATGCAAGTGCATCCATTACCCTCCCTTTAGATGTAGCAATTTTGTCTCAAACATGTATATGCACCCAATGAGAGCATGTCAGGTGTCATTCCAACTTCTCAATAAAGAACTCCTTCGCTTAAGAATACTTTAGTTGAACCTTCTATGAATCTTCATGTAACTGGACAATGAATGAAAGAATGTATATATAAATAATAGGTATGAGATTTATAAATGAATGACTTATCCCAACGTTTTGTGCAAATACATTATGATGTAATATAATGAAGGATACTATAACTTCAGATTTGCATTGGCCAAAGATTATTAGGATTTTCCTATTAAATATTGGAGTAATGTGATAGGTCCAACATAAAATAAAATCAAGTCAAACCCAAAGTTGGACCTAAAATACTATATCTTCAAAGTGGTTTGCCTATTGACGCATTGCCAGATGGAAGATGGAGCAACATTGGATGGATCAATACGCAGACATGCTAAGGGAATGAGTCAACAAGGTCAATTGTTAGATCTAATAATGTCTCCTTTTCTTAACCAACATGTAGACCCTAAAGCACTCGTTGGAGGGGGAACGTGTCAGCCATGACTTCTGAACAAAGTAGTCCTGGTGCCCGCGTTGGCATTTGTGCATAAAAGGCCGAAGCTGCTTGGAAAAGAAATGGCTAGTAAGAGAACGGACTCAGAATAATTAACAATAACTCCTCAAAGGGGAATGTTTCCTAATAATAGGGCACTAACTCCACAGAATGAAACAGCCTTTCGAGTTACTGTCCATAACTGCACAGAGGGAAACAACTTTTTGAGTAGTTGTTCTTAGGGAGATTACTCAACAAATTTCAAGACAAGCTTAATATTTCTATAAATATAAAACCCCTCGGAACAGAAGAGGGGACAGAAAGTTAATAGCTTAAAGGTATCTTATATTCCTTGAATATCTGATGTTCAAAAATAATCCCATAACACTTTAGCCTGCCAACAGAAAAGTTAGGAGTTTGTCTTCTAGATAACATTCTATTTAAAAAAATCTCATGGTACAGAACATTGTCATTAAGAAGCCTTTCTTCTTCATTTTCTACTCCAAGCTTTCTAGTTTGATTAGAATTTTACTGAATTGAGCATTGGATAATAAATTGAGGAGCCAATCCCGATTCTCTAAATTCTTGTTTGGTTAGTGGTATATAAGATTTGGGTTAGAAAATCTAAGAGTCTGATTTGAAATCTTTTAGATCAAAATTTAAATTTGTGATAAGTATCAAGATGTTAAGTTCCTGAATCAAGGCCATAAACAGCGGGAAATAGAGGCATTTACTTCTGAAAACATGAGCCTACTTTGACTGTCTTCCGAAAACTAATGTCAAATCTCAGTAGGTCGAAGGCAGTGAAGAACAGGATTGCTAGTGAATGACTTCTTACAAACAAGTAGGATCACGACACTAACGGCAAGAATATGGATTCTTTGGGACCGAAAGGTATTTACAGTAAGCAACACCACTTATATTATAAAATTATTATAATTTTACTGAAAATGAGATATGACACCTATTTATCTAGGCCCACTTAGCAAAAAACAAAATAATAATAATAAGGAAAAAAAAAAAGGACTAATCAACAACTATCAAATCACATTTCTTTTTGTGTAACTTTAATAAACTTGTAGGAAAAGTAGTATTTTTTTTGCTGCAGTATGCCACATGGCAAGCTTAGATCAAGCAATTCAATATGATCAGAAAGACTGAGGTAAATTTGATTGTGTTGTGACCTTCTGTTTTGGGGGTTGAATCAGCGCAGTGGAAGAATTGAGCTTTAAGAAAATAGCTCAAGCCACAAGCCAGCCATGGCCAGCTGCAGGGGACTTCTAAGCTGTCCATGAAAATGTGAAAGGAGTATTTATGCAGGCTGAGCAGATGCAATTTCATATACCACTACCAGACACTCATTTAGGCGTGATATATCATTCATTTATCTATTTTTATATGAGCCTATTATTATGGATGGATGGAGTACCACATTACCCGTTGATATCTGGAAGAGTTTTGAAGATTGCTTTCCAAACATTTCTTGTCAGATACATATTCAGTACTTTATTAAAATAATTTTATTCTATACTATTTAGTATTAATTATTATTGGACAAGTTATTCTTTGTTAATCAGTCGAATGTTCAATAGAAATAAGGATATTTAAGTAGTTGAGGAACAGATCCTCCTCTTAGCCCTATAAAAGACAGTTTGATCCATCATTTAAGTGGTTGAAGGCTCAGATTTTAGATGACTAGTTCAAAGGGACACTCTTACTGCTGGTTACTCCACTTCATTCAGTTTTACATGGCAAAATTGTAATTCAACACTACTTTCTTCATACTTTCATTATTGTGAAGAGAAAAGGGCAGAAAAAGAGAGAAATATTATCTAAGTAAAGGATATAAGCATGGGTTTAGACATATCATTTGTATGTGTTTTGTATTATTGGTTGTAAAATAATACTACAATTAAACATTCCCTTCTAACGGATTAGTATCATGAAGTTTTAGAAACTCTCTTTCCAACTTTCACAGTATGTGGGACCTTCATGATGAGTACCTTCACTCAGTTACTGCTGGATGAAAAGAAGCTTTTCTGGTACTAAAACGTATTGCTTTTACAGATGTTGAAGAAAGCAGCAGTAGCTGATGTTCAGAGACAGTTCAGCCGATCATCGGACCCAAGAGCTCGCTAGAAAGGAGAATTTCTTTTGGTGGATCTTAGAGACGTCAGCTTGACAGAGGAGAATTTCTTGAGGCTAAAAGCAGTAAATTGAATGGTTAAGATTTTAGTGGATCTTAGTATCAGGAACAATTGAATGCTGTTATGCTCCTATCAATAAAAAGGTTTTTATATTTATCAGAATGGTTAAGATTATAAAATAAATAAATAAATTATAT
>JAODPA010158442.1:0-10056 GCA_025585075.1 Nepenthes mirabilis
AATAAATAAATAAGATATCAAATTATTAAATATATTTCAAAACTATCCTAAATTGGTCCTAACAACACTCAGACATAATTAATTATCATTAATTAATATTTCAAAAAAGAAAATTGATCAAACTAATTGTAAATCAACAATTTTATTTAAAAAAATATGCCAAAATGCTTCTTAATTAAAATGAAAGTCATACCCCATCCCCAAGAACAAGCTATCCAAATGGTGGGCCAAATGGCAATAATTATTCACAATATCATTGTCAATTCATCAAGACGACAGCCATGATCCAGTGGCATTTGGTCACTTCACAGCTTAATATAGCAAGCACCCATTAGGAAGATTATTAGAGAGATGAGTTCAAATTCTGCTGTTCTACTACACTCAGCTCAGTACTGGAAGCCATAGAAGGCACCAAGCTCCATATCTGTATCAACTGGAAATTCAATAAAATTCGACCCCGGAAAATGGCAAGTGATTCAGAAACTTCAGAATTCATACCAATCCCGGTAAGCAAATTCTTCCCTCCTCATAGTCTCCAGCATTTATTTGCTACCACAGTGTTCAATAGTTTGAACAAAGCATTTCAATGAACGGCGTAAATTTAATCATCAGAGTGTGAGTTTTGAAATAATGGAAAAATTACCGATACAAACGAAGGTTTTTGGTAGATGTAATTGAAGAAGAGCGATGGAAAATCTTTGGAGTTTGAAGACTATCTTTTGGCTTTCCGTACGGCTTAACGAGTAGCATGATCATGCAGATAATCATAACTTAATGCCTTGAATTATAACTTCATGATATCAGATCTTGACCTGTGCTTCAGATTCTCGCTTGTATTTGGTTTTTGTGCAAGAATTAGTTCTATAAATGGCATAAAAGGAACATAAAATAAGCTCATGATCATTTTGCAGAACTAAGTAGCCTTTCTTGAGCTTCAACAAAGACAAAAATCATAGCAGTTCATAGTGGATCGACCATTTCTCATATAGAACAGTGCAAATCTATGCACCAGTTCCACTAATGAATGTCGGATAAAATTCTGAGTATTATGAAGTAATCGCTTGTGCTTCTACTCACAGGTGAAGATACTAAAATCCTCATTTTATAATCGGAATAGGACTTTCTCATGATCTTTAGATGAAAATCGATATTTGTGGTTGATGCCATATCGGTATCAGATATATCATTCACAATTTTTTTTCTTCAAATAGGAATATGGCAGTAAATGTCATTCATGGATATATTGAACAACATTTTGAATATTGGCTAATATATTGCTGATATGATAATATATTCCTGTTTTACAGAGTATTGGAAAATATTAGTGGTAGTGGGGCCAACACCGATGTTTCATTCCGTGATCATGGCATCCATTTTAATTGTTTCCATAATTGGAGCAAAATTGAACAAATACTTACTGCTCAATGTATTAGGAATGGCGTGATCAATCCCCGGTGAAGAACAGTATTGGCAAGCTTGAATTCCTCAGCACGTAATCACCTTGTGGCAGCTGCATCAATATTAGTAAATCAGCAAATGAAATAATATATCTCACACACACATGCACACAAAAAGATCATAACGGGGCCTATTGCAGTCATCTGTTCAAAGGGTTTAATCAATTATTTATCTACCCATATGAAATCATATCATATATACACAGATTTGTTTACATGTTTATGAAGATCTTTTCTGCTTTAATCAACATTTCTCTTTTCGAATTTACTACATTTCTTACTGTGTTCACTATTGGACACTTAATATTATAGTTTTATGAAATAGTAAATTGAAAACACTGAAAACGTGCCACTCTTATATATCAGAAGTAATGAATCTCACTTAAAGAAAGAAAAAAAAAAAAAAAGAATTATCAATGAAACTTAAGCGAAAGAACAAATCAGAAGAAATATCAGCATGCCTCTAAAGGTTAACACACAGAACCATCTGTATTTGACCTGCCATGGTCTCCTACCTCTCTCCAAAGCTCCAGAATTTCAACTCCTGAAAAGTGACTAATAAAAAAAGCGTGCACTTAAAATGTCCTTAGTCTTTCATAATGCAAAAGCAAATAATTCATCAGTTCTTCTTCCCTTTAGCAAAGAAAATATCTCCTCAACAAAAGTTGTGGGCTCTTATTCAACTAACAGTGGTAAACATTTTACCCAAATATAGGACTGTGATGTAATGTCACGGATTTGTCTCGTAGAAACAATATCTCACATAATTTGAGATAAGACTGCATACTAGGACCCTACAAGTAATGGGAGCTTCATGCACTGAAACCTCCAACATCTTCCTCTTAAGTCCCATTATTCTAACTTCTCATTTCATGATCTCCTGTTCCCTACGACCGCTACCTTTTGTTCAAGCGCTCTGAAGATCTTTTCTTTTATTCTCCATTTTCATTGATG
Source organism: Nepenthes mirabilis (assembly GCA_025585075.1). Taxonomy (NCBI): domain Eukaryota; kingdom Viridiplantae; phylum Streptophyta; class Magnoliopsida; order Caryophyllales; family Nepenthaceae; genus Nepenthes; species Nepenthes mirabilis. The sequence continues at coordinate 2,412 of JAODPA010158442.1, forward strand.
TTGATGACTTGCATGTTGGATGCTGTTTCCACCAATCTTTCGTAATAGGAAGCAACGCCATTCATAATACTTGCCAAAGAAGACATGAGAGGCCTTTTATTTATGATGGAATGACTTCTTTTTTTATTTATCTAGGGAAAAAGAGTGACCGTGAGGTTGCTTCATAGTCTTAAATTCATGGGTTTAGACCACAGCATAATCTTTGTACACCAACCCCCTGCTTCTCCCAAAAGAGAAGCATCCCCTATAATTCCATTTTTCACCATTAGATCAAAATTCCATTTTATTTGTTAAAATATTCACTTTCATTAAATATTAAACCCAATATGAAAACATTTAAAGAACAATTATTTAAAGGAATTTTTTCTAAGGTTTAAATCTTAGCCACTGATTTTTTTAAAACCAATGGGTGAGAGGAGCACCGAAGGGGCTGCTATGCTGGAGGCATGGCAATGCCTCTAGACTCCTTTGTACACTACAAAAGTAAGGCCACATGTATCTGACACCCTAAACCTTGAAATGAGAAAGCCTCATATGCTGGACTGCTGTTTTTTATTGCAGAGAAACAACAATTTAAGAAGTTACCAACATAATAGGATTGCAGTAAACAATGAAAGAGCAACACAACTGATTGAGAATAAGAATAAAAATCAAGTCAACCTGAAGAAAGTAACACCCCACCCTAGCAAAGGAAAGAAAGGCCAGGGATTTGTAAGTATTTTTCTTTTTTTTTTTTCGGCTAAATGTGATTGCTCACCTGCCTGAAAACATATGAGATCTCTGTTGCATTTATTTGACATTCCACTATCTGAAATCGAAAAAATCAGTTAGAGGCTGCAAGTGGAAGATCACCAACCAGTGTCTGGTAATTTGGTTTGTTCAGTAGGTTTTATGGAATGAAATATTACTCTCGGTCGTGATCATATCGGCATCGGACATATTAGACAATATGAATTAACACCGAATATATGGAAGACAAAATTTTCTGAAAATAGTATGGTGACAAAGTTGTATTGACCGATATATCTATTAAATATTGGGCATATCAGCCAATATTCATATCAAGTTCTATTTTTTTATCTGGTTTTAAAATGGACGTTGTAGTATCTTAGCACAACCCCAAAACTCAATCTTAATGGTGCACCATTGTTTGTGCATTCAAATTAATAGAAGGGCACAACTCACTTGACTTCTAAAAAAAGAGTGACATTCCACCATCTAGTTTTATATCCTGTAATCGAAATTTAGAGGCCATAAAAACCCATAAGTAAATGCCTCACCTATGACTGCTACCCTTTTAACTTCTCAAAATCACATGCTATACTTTTCCATGGTCTCACTCCTGGATATTTTTGGCCTATGAGTTGGGAAAAACTTTTCATGCTAATGGTAAAGAATGGACAAATAGAATCTCATGTTACTCTTCTATAATTGTCAAATTTCAACATGCAGATAAGAGAAGAGAAGGATAATGACTTGACAAGAGAGCAGTTGGACAGATCTGCACAAAAACTCCACAAAAACGAAGAAACTACAGTTGAAGCTGGATTCAAACCAGGTTTTATAGCGGTTGAAGGATCAAATGCTCATCTACCAGCGGGAAAGGAGAGTAGTCCATACAAAGGCAATGATGGAACCTTGGACAGTGAATGTTTTTTCAAATCACCATCCATTGGAAAGGTTCAATGTGAAGACACTCCAAGACTGCCAGAAACAGAACATAGTATAGAAGCTGAAGTATCGAATCAGGCAGAAATTGCAATTGCAGAGAACAGAAACCAGCAGCAGAACTATAATCTTGATGTGGAAGAAGAGATGAACCAGGAAATCACTGAACAACAGAACCTTAGAGCTGGTGAAGAAACCTTGGAACAAGTGATCCCTGAACAAGATGTTGAAATCTTTCCAAATAAGCAAGTTCCCAAATGTCTAAACGCACAGGAAGATGCTGATTTGGGAACTTATAAGGAAGTTGTCGAATCTCGGGAAGATCAAATTATGGATGCCTCAGTTAGCGCCTTGGTTAAAACTACAAATAGCATGACCATGGAGGTTGGACCTGCAGCAAAGTCTTATAATGGAGACGGGCATAAGGCAAGTACACTTGACAGCAACCAAATATTTCGAGTGGAAACCACAGAAGAACATGACGCTCGAGAAATTACGTTAGGGGAAGAAACAAAAACCAAAAAAGATAAAGGAGAAGGTTTCCCACCTGATGGCACAAGAGATGTCTCGATCTCAGCAACAGAAACCTGGCACACACAGAATAGTGAGGAAAGAATCTTAGGAACTGAGGTGCTTGCTGAGGATGAGCGCATCAGAGAGAGAGTTCAGCATGAAGAACTTCACAGTACCTCGTTTGAGGAGCACTGCCAGGGAACATTTGAACCAGAAGCAATGATGCCAGGCAAAATTACAAACATGGAAGACAAGAATTTCAAAATTTTTGCATCAGGATCAATACAAAACATGAACCCAGAAGAGTTAGATGAGGAAGATTTACTAAACCGGCGCTCTCAAATAGAGCCAGAGAGAATTATTGAGGAAATCTTACATGCAGAAGATCAACAGGATGCGATTCTTGAAGAAACTGATTATGCTCATTATAATTTGGGAAAAACAGCTGTCGATCATGAAAATCCAGGAGAAACTTGGGAATTGACAACAGGGGAAGGAGAAAATCAGGGTATCGATTTGGAACAGACTTATGCAGACAAGGAAAATTTGACAATCAGATCAATTGAAGACAACACTAATCAAGCTGAAATTACTGGCGCAGAGGAGCAAATTGACAAAGAGACTATAAAGCATGAGACATTTCAAAGCATCTCCCAGATTGAGGAGCATTTGAACATGGACTCTGAAGATGCTGAAGCGGCTGCTCCAAGTGAACATGCTAAACAAAATGCTTTTGCCAGAGGAATTGAGTCGGTTGGATATAGTTTGGTAGAAACGAGGAAGGGCGAGGAATCAATCAGAGATGACAAAGTCAATGAAAATGGAATTTCATATGTAAGCATGAGAACCGAAAATTTTACTCGCTTCCATTACATTTTCTAATTCCATCTCAATAACTATGGTTACCAGCACACTATTTAGGTAGAACAAATATCAATATTTAATAACTAATCTAAGACTTTGTTTTTTATTGTTTTCAACCAAGATGCAGAAATCCACAGAGGCTGATTTGGATGGGATGACTAGAAGGACAGACACAGATATTTCAAAAAATACCAATGAGTTCATCGACCAAACAGTACAAACAGAGGGTGAAAAGCAAGATGAAGTCTCCAAATTTGAGCTGGAGGAACAAATTCAAAAGGCAAATGATGTTTCATCAGAAGAAAAATACATCAAAGAAGCATCTGAGGTGAGCAAAAGCGCAGAATATGAAAGTTCAGAAGGAAAAACCACTGAAGAGGCAGCAACAGTAGAATTGACCTCAAGCAAAAATCGAACAGAAGATGAAGGGCAAAGAAAGATATATGATATGGAAGCAGAGAATAAGAATGCTGAAGAAATTCTGGAAACTGACAAGCAAAGGAAAGAGACATCTTCCATAGTTTTCCAGGAAGTAACAGTTGAAAGTAAGTAGTGTCAAGGTTCTATATTTCAACTGATCCTCATCGTAGTTATTATTTAAAAATATAGAAGATGATGAAGAAGCAGAAACTTGAGCTAAAAACAATTCCGAACCACCAAAACACAAGTTATATACAAAAAACTGCATGTCAAAGCAAATAGCATGTAGTGCCAATCTAACGAAAGGCCAAAGGATCAAATATCTACCCAAGTCCAATTAGCATTTTGGATAATAGAAAAACTATTAAGAAAAAATAAAAGGAATTATGACACTGGAGACTAAGGTACTCGAACTAGATTATGGAAGAAACAAATAGAGATCTAAGTGAAACCAGTCTTCTAATTTCTCTATATGATTGCCGAGTAGGTTTCTCTAAACTTAAAGCATGCATGGAGAGTTATTGTGCACAGTAGATGAAATTATTCATTTTCCTTCAAATCCATCATCTCACTAAAAAATTTAGTGTCACCAAATAAGATGATTTTTTGTTAGAAAAGCCATTTGGGTGACAGGTCCACATAAGCAACCCCCCTGTAGCTGCCAATCAGTCACAAAAACAAGAGTTGGAACTTGGAAGTCATCTTCTTTGGCAGCCTAGAAAAGCTTTTCCTTGTATTTCTTCCCTCCATACAATCCACAACCATTGTAACCGTATAAATATAATCTATTCACCATAATCTTTCTCATTTTGGGATTACTGTTTAATTGACCCAACAATCTATTACTTTATGAAATACTACATGATATATCCTCAGACCACCTGCCCATTAAGGGTATGAGCAAATAAAATGATAATACAGTAAGCAAACCATTCACCGTCCCCGGAATTTTATTTACAATTGAGCTCATGAACATAATTATGAGGTAGGCATTTATCATCAAAACGGCATGTACAATCAGATGGAAATAAGTTTTCCTGAAGATTTGAATATGTTAAGTAAAAGAAAAAAGATTAATTGTGATGAAAACACTATTCAAAAGGGCTACAAGAATATACATGTATATAGATAAATTTATCAATTTTGTATAGTGACTAAAATTTCCTTGATTAGGGTTTACTATTCTAACACCCTCCCCCAGGCTGGACTATAGATGTTAATCATACTCAATTTATAATAAATATACTTTACTCGACTTCCAATTAGAGACTTGATGAACATTATCAGCTAATTAACATCCAATTCTCACATGTCTGACATGAACAAGGCCTTATTATAACTTATTATGAACAAAATGACAACCCACTTTCTATGCATGGAAAACTGGATATGACGCTATATAAATCGCTACCTGATTCTCACACCATAGCTGAGATGGTTAAGAAGTCCTACGTCCGAGTAATTCAAGTTATTGTTTAAGCCACATCACTTCACATGTAATTTGAATCAGCATATGATATTCTAATTCAATACTTGACCGAGCAACTATATTTTCTTTCTTACTCTTTCATGATGACACATTTCCCATAATAAACATGCAATATCTTGTAGTAGACGTGTGTTCATATAGTGATCTAGCCCAATCAGAATCACAGAACCTTTCTACTTAAATGTGGCCGTGATCACTATAACATAGATCGCATATTGGTAAACTTTAAGGTATTTAAGTATATGCATGACAATCTCCCAATTTAGAACATGGGGAGAGGACAAAAACTCTCTCTTAGTGTGGATCATGAGAAGAGAACAAACTCTAACTTATTACACTTACTGGGAATGTAACTTCTGGTCGGATCACTGCTAAATAATTCAATTTTTTAACTAGATAACTGTATCTCTTTGGCTTAGTAAAGATTTCCTCATTGTCCAGTGAAAGCTTCATTCCTAAATTTATGGGTATACTACACAGTTTTGCATCGAGCATACCGGTATCTTGAAATAAATCAAGTGTGTACTTTCTTTGTGAGAAAAACATGTTGTGACGATACCTAGCAACCTTAATACCAAGAAAGTACTATAAACTCTTAAGGTCCTTAGTGAGAAATTGATATTGAAAAAACACTTTAAGATCTACAATACCTTTATTATTACTACCACTAATTACAATATTATCCACATATGTAACAATAATAATATACCCTATATTAGAATTACAATAGAATATAGAATGACTATTTCCCCAACGTGAGAGACCTAACTTAAGAACAATTTCACTGAACATGCCAAACCAAGCCCATGGAGACTATTTCAAGCTATATAATGATTTTTTTAACTTGCAAAAGAAGCCAGACTCTCTCTAAGTAACAAGTCAAGGTGATCATTCAAGATAAACTTTTTATTGATAGTCTTAATATAAGAATGTATTCTTAACATTTAGTTGTGTAAATATCAGTGATGAGTGGCTACCAGAGCCATTAAAAGGCGAATAGGTGTCAATTTTGCAATAAGAGAAAATGAATTAGTGTAGTCCCTATCATAAGTTTGGGCACATCCCTTAGCTACCAAATGGACCTTTAATCGAGCAATAGAACCATCAGGATTAACTTTTACCGTGTATACCCATTTACAACCAATGGGTTGCTTCTCGACATGTAAGGGAACTAGATCTCAAGTGTGATTCTGCTCAAGTGCCGACATCTCTCCCACTATAGCTGCCTATGAACTAGGATGAGAGATTGCTACAAACAAAAATCGATGTGTAGAACATGAGTCTAAAGCAAACAAAAAAGCACGAAGCAAAGATGAGATACCATTATGACAAATAGTAGTGGATAAAAATACGGAGTGCAACTATGATGACCCATTTTGAGTGTGATTGGAAGGTCTAAATTTGTGGTTTACTTGATAGCCATGAGATTTGTAGGCAAGTTGATCAATTGTAAAAGGCCGGCTCATGAGCATCTATAGGAGAGGACATAAGTGCCATACAAGGACCATGAACATAAGTGTAAATCATAGGATAAGGTAGTGCATGAGATGAAGACATAGCTTGATGGGCAACATGATAGACAAGAAACTCATCATGAGTGGTAACATTATATGTGGGAGTGGAAGGAAACTCTAGGAAAGAAAAAGGAGGTGATTCCTGAAATGAAACATCAAAAGACATAAGAAATTGGCTTAAATCTGGCAAGAAGCATTGATACCCCTTTTGAATGTAAGGATATCAAAGAAAAATATATCTAAGTGATTTGATATCAAGTATAGTCATGTGAAGGCAAATGTCATGAATAGAGCATATATAACTAACTATTCTCGAAGAAACTAAGTGTAAAAGCTTATGAGGAAACAGGATGTATTGTGGGATATCTCCCTAAAGTATAGTCGAGAGCATACGATTGATAAGATAACCAATGGTAAAAATTACTACACTCCAAAAATATTTTAGAACTCTCATGTGGAATAGAAGAAGTTTTGCCATTTTGTTGTGAAGTATCGGGACAAGAGGACTGATAAAGTATCCCGTATTGAGACAAATAAAATAAACTGAGTGGAGAAATATTCATGAACATTTTTGCTTTGCAAAGGGCGTAATGAAGTTGAAAACTAATTTTGAATTTCAGCACAAAATACATAAAAAATAGAAAATAATTCAAAACAATGTTAAATTTGATATAACCAAGGTGTTCATGGATAATCATCAATAAAAGTAATAAAATATTGAAAGTCTATTTTGGATGATACTAAACAGGGACCCCAAGTATCAGAATATACTACTTCAAAAGGAGTAGAAGGTCCTTTTGACACTCGATAGTATTTAACAAACTGATAAGACAAACAATATAAGTATGTCATAGAGTTAAAGCTAGTATACAACTTTTTTAGACTCGATAATAATGGATGACCCAACTAATAATGGAACTAGAGAGCTGTAGGAAGAACGCATGATCAAATAGTGAGAGTGGGTCCTACATCTAGCATTTAGAGGTCTTCTCAGTCGCAACAGTTCCTACCAACAATCCTCCTCATCGTAAGATTCTGAAATTCATAACCCATAGAAGGAAACAAAATGTAGTAGTTATGTTCAATTGTAATCTTCCAGGATGTTAAATGGGACATGCTGGGCTAGCACAACCCATTTTTAATATGTAAAAAAATAAAAAATTATATTAAAAATGGG
>JAODPA010158442.1:10083-40430 GCA_025585075.1 Nepenthes mirabilis
GAGAAAGAAAGTGTTGTGTGGGGGAGGGGGTATTTATAGAATTTTATTAATATGTAAATAATATATATTTTTTTAATTAGCCCTAATGGCTCCCTCCACCCCTAGTGGTCATGACTATTGGGAGGGGGGATTATAAAAAAAAGGTGATGGGCTATCTACCCAGTGACCTGTCATGGTCTGAAGTGTGGGGCTGCGTACTACAGGCGGCCCAACCAATTTACCGCCTATAATAAGCTTGCTTATAGATAATAGGTTAGCAAGTGTTATTCCGATAAAATGTGAAGGCTTGTGGTTAGGGAAATAGAGACAATGCCCGCAACTTTCATAGAGGAATCATAAGCTGAAGAATTGCAAATCAAATATAAATAATAACAAGATAATAGACATGATATTCTCGTTATATGATCAGACGCACCAGAATCAATAATCCAAATGTGAGATGATATTGAGGGATAAGCAATGGGGTTACCTGCTTGAACAAAATAGCAATAGATATAGCCATGCTATTAGGTAAACGCGAGCAGTCCTTCGTGGATAAAGTAACACTTCCTTTTGTTAAAGGGCTAAGAGGAACAAATAAGGTACGAGTATTACTTCCAAAAGCAACTGTAGCAAACTGCATAGATGACATAGCGGATTCCCAATACAACTTTCAGTATTTATTTCGGGTGTAATCAATCCTACCATAATGAAAGCATGTTAGTTTTCTATCACCCACCCGGCCACCTCGTTTATCCCTACCCATTCCATGTCCATCACCTTGACCAGTAAACGAAGATAGGGTCACCAGAGCCGTCTAATAGCCAAGACTAGCAGTAACTGACGGCGAAACCTTACATTTGACTTATAGAATTTGAGAAAACACATCAATTAATGAAGTAACCTCAAAACTTGCTAAAATTAAAGATCGATAGATTCAATGTAAGGTTTCAAGCAAACAAAAAAGCAGATAACAGCCAATTATTCATGTTGCTCTCGTATTTGCTTCACATCTGTGGTGATAGGCATAACTACATTCAGCTCCTCGGAGAATTTAGCAAAATAATCAGTCACACTCTGATTCTTCTAATCCACATGAAAGAAAGATTTAGACACGTCAAACATCCTCAATATATTATGTTTTAAAGAGTAAATAATTGATAAATGATCGCACAACTCATTGGCAGTATTGGTATGTGTGGCTAAAACAACCATCTTCTATTCCATGGAATTAATCAACTAAGTTTATAAGCGAGTATCTTCACAAATCCATGCACAGGCCTCAAGAGGGAGGATCATTAGTGAGATGATCTTCCTTATCAAGTCCTCGAATAGTAAATAACACAATCTTCCTCTAACAATGATAATTTGTCCCATCCAGATGTTGACCTATAATTTAAGAAGACATAATCATAATAGTTTTAAAGACAACCACTTTGGATTTATTCTTTTAAGTAGGAATACTCCCATCAAATGTACTTCTAGTCTCCATACTGTGTAACAAATACATGAAAAATACCATACAACAAACCAAAATAAATATTGTGAACCCAAACACAAATCACTACATAACACAAAAGAAAGAATACCTACTAATGGCTGTTTTCATGCGCTGCAACACGAGATGCCATTCCCTTGGGCATAAATATACTGTTTCACACCATGAAAGAGAAGGTTCCTAGCAACATTATAAAGAAGTGTCCTATAGAAGAGCACACAAGCACCCACGCCAACCAAAACCTGTTTAGCATCGGATAGAAGAAAAGGTTCCTGAGAAGAGAATTTTAAAAAGTATGCTCAAGTCACTCTAAATTGTGAAGAGGGGAAGCACGAAGGTTCCTTCCTCCTCCAATCTTCGAATGTCCATAGAGCATCAAGTTTGAACAATAAAATCAAACCCAAAATCAGAAATATGATGCAGGACCAAAAACAATGAACCCACCAAGCAAACGTCAAAGACATCCAGTGGTGACAAGGAGCCGCACTAGTGGTGTTGTGCAAATCTGCGGTCAATGAAGCCTTATTAGGCAGCAACAACTTTCAAATATATGAGAAATGAGGCGAAACTCTCCCAAATTTGTCAAATCATACAGAAAAGAATTAGATCTAGGGTTGTGAACAAAATCATAGAACAGAAGAAAAGAATACGGAATAACCTTCAAAGATTGAACACAATATGAGGCTTTGGTTCTCTTCATTGAGACGCATTGATTGCCAAAGAGATGAGTCACCAAGAGCGGTAGTGGCGGCAACTCTTATCGCTCTGATACTATGTCAACTAAAAGAAAAGAGATTCATTGTGGCGAAAACCATATTCAAAATGGTTATTAGGTTATACATAGATAAATAGTTTTACAAGCTTTGTAAAATAACTAAAAAATCCTCGACTAGGGTTTACTATTCTAACAGAATCAATACCAAACAATTGCACTTAATGAAAACATTTAGTTGTGTTATAGAGACAAATGTATTACTTAGCTTAATGATGCCGAAGAAAAAATGGGAGAGGGATGGAGAGAGAAAAGGAAGCATTAGACTGAAAACGTTCAAATGTATGATGTAGGTGATGACACTAGGAAAAGGATAGTAGAAGACGCGCCAATAGTAAGCATCCCGGCACATACAGAGGATGAAACAGTAGACAAAAGCTTCAATGGGGTGAACCTAGATGGAACAGCTCTAGATATCTGTGGTGAAGACAGCAGCCACCCTGCAGAAGATAATCCAACAAGGGAACCCTTTATAAATGAAGAGGAATTGGTCATGGTGAGAAAGACAACTTGCACCTAATCTCTCTTTTGCATTTCTCTGATCCATTTTCTTAATATGGCTACCTTCTGCCATGCAGGGGAAAATCGGAAATAAAATCACAGAGGAGGAGAACATTAGTGAGCAAGCCATTGAAGACGTCCCACAAGAACTCACTCAAGGAAATGCAATTCAGAGGTCACAGGATGACAACATGGAAGCTGCGAATTCATGGACAGAGGACAGAAAAGAACAAATTATTGAAGCTGGCCATGTTACAAGGATCTCACCACAATGGACTATAGGAAACATAGTTAAGACCTATGCAGAAGATGTAAGGGGAGAAAAAGTAAGATATAACTTTAACAGCTAAAGGTTTCCTAACTACACAAATCCTCATTCTTTTGCAATTTCCTGTTGTGCAGGAATTCCAGGAGCTTGAGACAGCCAGCACACTGAATAGCACTGCACTTGAGCCACAACATGATCCCGACGAAATCCTTGACTCATCAACTGTGAAATGTGACACAAGTACGAAGAAAGACAAGACAGATTTGCCTCCAACAGAGCTGCTAATAAATAAAAACATAGTTGAAGAAGAAATGTATGGTCAAGTAAATGAGAATGTCAACATAACTGAGGAAGGTAGCCTAATAAAACAATCAAAAGATGATGAGGGAACAGAACAAAACTTGCAGAAAGCTTCACCAGAAGACAGGCCTACAAAGGCCTTGAATGGAGTGAATGAATTGGGTGAGGCTGCTTTGGAGCAAACTAGTGACACAGAGATGGAAGAGTTTACACAGACCTCTGCAGAAACCTCTGATGAACATAAAGAAGAAAAAGAAACGGTCGGTTGTGACAAAAAGAAAGAGAATGAAACTTCCACTGAGGTTTGAAAGAAGTCATTAAAATTTTATTCGCATCTACTTACTTCTTCGATCAATTTTTAAACATCATAGTTCTCTCTGCGATATTGGACTTGATTTTGCTGGATTTATAATGTAGGATAAGGCATGCGAGGAAAGCAGGTTTAGAGAAAGCATTGATTGGAAATTGAGCACAACTGACAACCTGGAAGTTGACAACCAGGAAAGAGGAAGTAACTCGAAAATTGAAGAGCAGCCAGATATCTATAATCCCAATAAATCCCTAGAAGGAAGGATAAAGGAAGAAATTTCTGGTGCAGATTCACGTAAGTTGAAGCAATTTTTAAATCCCTTTCTAACATCTCAAGTGGCATACATTGGAAACCGTCCAACCGCCCAAGAGCAGGACAAGTGCATGGATTTGCTGGGCAGAAAATGGTAGCATCAATTAGTACAGCTTAGATAGTCACTGAGAAATTAATAAAATTCATTGCCTTTTTCAAACTCATTGGGTTAAAAGAGATCAGAAAGAAAGAGAGAGAGGGAGAGAGAGAGAGAGGCGGGGAGGAATACACTAAATATGGAGCTATGAATTTCCTATGAAAGATGACCAAATGTCTAATACAACATAATCATGATAGCTTCATACGATGTTCCAAAATTTTGCCTAGAATGTACCTCATTATGTACTTCATTAAACAGAGAATCTTCATCAATGCATGTGATTACTTCAATAACAAGTTCTACTCATAGGAAAAAAAAATGTAGCCTCTGGCATACCCACAGGGATGCATGGTTCTTCAGATATTTCCACTATGGGGATAGCATGTAAGTTGCAGAGACAAACAGGAGCTCACACCTTAAAACATTTTTCAAGCAGGTGATGACGATGAGGAATGCATGGGATCAAATGAAGCTCTCTGCAGGGACATATCTTTCCAGAATGGAGAGGAAGCAGTTGATACAAGTTGTCAAGAAAACAGAAAGGTGGAACACTACAATGAACAAGCAACATCTGAATTAAGTCATCTTACAAATGAAGAGGTTAAAATGGAATGACAGTAAACTAAATGTTTAATTCATCCAAGTTACATCTTACCTCTCATGGTTTAATAGTTTGATATTTCATCTATGCAGGTCTACATGGGTCCTCAAAATGATAAAATTGATGACTCCACTAAAGGTTTCATTGAAGAAGTAAATCCATCTTTGGTGTCCATAAAAGAAGAAATAATTAGGAGCTCCCAAGAAACAGATGGAGAAGTCACAGGGAGACAAGTAGAGGTAAGCATGATAGGGAACTTGAGCAAGAGCTTGTTTCATTAACCTAGAGATTTAGAAGTCCCTGTTGTTAGTTGACAGTATTGGTTTATTAGATCAATTTTTATTTATCATGTAGATGCATAAGGAGCATAAGGCAGGAGAAAATGAGGACTTTGGAAATATGCCTAATCAGGAAACCACCACTGGTGACCATTCCACAGAAGCTACTGCAGAGGAAGCATCAGAGAAGAGCACTGAAGCAGTTCAAACAGTTGCAGGGAAAGTAGAGTCAGATGAAGGGCTTGGTGAAGTATATGGTACGGGATCATCTGACTGTGAAAAGGTATCAGAAAAGAACATATATCAGGAGAAGGCTGTATTGACAGGAGAAGAACATGCTGCGGATGTAGCAGGAGATGATGTAGAGCAAGAAAAGACAGATGAAGCCCCCGAAGCAAGACCAAAGGTTGAAGATGAAATAGAAGCTGCCACTGCTGGAAATCCTTCAGATGACGTACCAGAAGAAACTATCAGGGAAATATCTGGAAACACAGAAGAAGAGATGCAACTGCAAGAGGAAGACAACTCCAGGAATACAAATGTATTGCAAGAGGTGTCTGCAGAAAAGGGGGAAGAAAATACAAGTGAAAAAATCAATGACATGCTGATGCCTCTTGAGTCATATAATCAAGGAAACAATTCTGAATCAGGAGATATTGAAAGCCAGGAGGAGGAGACAATACATGCTGTGAGTGAGTCCAGTGAAGCAAACAAATCAAGGATACAAAAAGATGACAGAGGAAATCAAGGATTTGGGAAGGAGAACTTGGAAAATGCTTCTTTGGGCTTTGAGGCCTTCGAACCTTGTATAGACAATGAACATTCTAGTTTAAAAACAGAAGAATCTGCCAAACATTTTAGCAACGTCGCAAAAGATTTTGAAGAACAGGAAACAGCTACAGCTGACGTGGACCATCATCATCATGAAAATGAGGCTTCTAACACTGTAAATCAATATGTGCCTGCAGAAGAGGTCAGAACAATGCACTCCTTGACCCCTTTTCTTGAAATGATTAATATCGATGGGCAATGCATATGATTGAAATGCAGATAAAGAATTTAAATTATTAATCATGGTTTTGGCAAACACCACAGAAAATTCCCAGACAAATTAAATTTTCCTTTGCCCCCAACAATTTTTGGGTGACAGTCTACTTTACTCGATCATTCAGAAGAATTCCTTGATGTACCAAGAAAAAAAAGGCAAATTTTATAAATGCAAACTTCATTCTCTTTAGATAGATCAAACACTCAATACTTCATTCTATCAGCTATCTCTGTGAAATAGAATCCCAAAGAGAAATGTGAAGCAACTCAAAAGCAGCAACTGCATGTTTCACTTTTGTGACATAAATAATCAAGAGAATGAAGAACTAATAGTACAAGAGAGACATTGATATGATAGAATTTCCAAAACTGGGGCATCAGAAACCAACTTAGATAACAAGTGTCCCATGCACAAGGTGCATGATTTAACTAGGTCCTCAGTGAATTGATTGTGATTGACCAGATTAATAATGGCATCATTCTTAACTTATCTATGAGCAGTCGTTTTCCCATTGCTAATTGACAATTATCTGCTGAATAGGCACCTAAGCAGCCTGAGTTTAATGAGGGATCAGAAAACATTCACGACAAGAGCACAACAAAAGAAAATTATGCCAAGAAACTTCATCAAACTATAATTGGAGAGAGAACAGATGTAAAGGTCAGCTTAGAGTTTAGTGAACAAGTTTATTACATCTACTTGTTCTTTCTTCCTTTAATCTTCTCTTTCATTGTTTTACGGTTGTGCTGCTAGTTTTTATTGTTTTTGAAACGAATGAAATTTGTCTTAAAAACAGGTAAAGGAAAGTTCAGGTAAGGAGCCAGAGGTATCCAGAGCATCCGAAACCTTGGAAAAATACCCACTACCAAAAGATGAAAGTCGAAAGCCAGAAGACATCCCCGGATCAGCCTGCAAAGTTTCAGAAGAAACTATCAAAGAGGAGAACATAGGGGCAGCAGATCATCACAATCAAACACGTGACCACACATCTGCAGCAATTCAAAGAGATAAGCAAAGCTTGCAGGAAGGCCAGCTACGAGAAAATCTTCTTGAGGTCATTGATGTCAATGAAAACAAAAAAAATCAACAAGTAGATGACGAAACTGAAATTGCTCCAGAGGAAGAAGTTGACAGTAATAACCTTCAAGGAACTCTAAAGGTTGCATCGAATCTTCCGGACATAGAAAATGACAACAGAGGAAAGGTGGGTGAAACTGTTGAAAGTCTGACTGCACAAGAAGTTGCCGAGATAGGAGTCCCCGGTTCAGCACCTGAGCCTACAGAGGAAGCTCCAAGAGAAACTAATGAAAATCCATTTAAAGAGAAGATGAGCTCAGATGACACAGCTGAAGGTACCAAAGAGTTGAATGAAGTGGTATTTCATACCAATTATCATGATGTTGAACCAACACCTAAGGATGATATTACTTCAAGCCAGATTTCCCCATTGAACAAAACAAGGCAGCAATCCGAGCACAAACTCTCTGAACTACTTCAGGATGAAAAGGAACATGAATTTTTGATGCCAATCAAAGACACTGAAGAAGATAACACAAATGAAGTTCAAGTCTTGAAAGCTACAGGGACAAATGATTTTTCTTCAGAAAAGATAAGAGAGACAGCAGTGGAAGAAGTCCTGACTATAGATGAAGCACCAATATTGGAGCAGGGAGACAGATCCTCTCAGATGCCATTCACAAATTCCATCTTAGAAAGCAACACAAATACGGAATCAAACAGACTTATCGATAGTTGCTCAAGAGAGGCTCTAGATGATAAGGACATTATGGGGTTGAATAACTGGGGGAAGGACATAAATATTTCTCCTCAAAGTTATTCTACAGGAGAACACATTTCTCAAGAAAACTATGGAAAGATATGCAAGGAAGCCTCTGATAGTAATTTACAGAATGCTGATGCTTCAGAGCACATTCTTGAGCTTCATGATGTAATTTTCACTGGGTCTGAAGACAACAATACCAAGGAGGAGAATCCTGAGGCAGCAAGCAAAAAGCCCACAATCTCAGGCAACATCCCAGAAGAAGTTACTAAGGAATTGCTTATGCTGCCAACAAAGGAAGATGACAGCCTCACTACTGCACTAAACAATACGGTTGATGAGACATCTCCTGCTGCAAAAACTATGGAAAGAATACAGTTAGAAAAGGAGGATGAGTCCAGGAACTCAAAAATGCTACTACAGTTGGCAGAAAATAAGAAAGAGACAAGAAGCCAAGAAATGCCAGAGAACAAGGATGAAAACCTGCACATGCATCCTCCTGAGTTAAACACTCAGAGCAACATTTCTGAATCAGAAGATATGGAAATCAAGAAGGAAGAGGAAACACATGAGCTGAAGTCCACTGAGGACAAACAAAAGACACTGAAAGAAGACCAAAGATTTGAGGAGGACAACTTTGGCAATGAAAACCCAAATGATAAGGCCCCTGTGGTTGTTTATGCTGATGGACCTCATATAGATGCTGAAGATGCTAGTCCCAAGCAGGATGAATGTTGCCAAAATGTTGAACACAGCAAACAAAAAGTTGCTGATGTCAAGGAAGTAGTAGCTCCAGCTGAGTTGGAACATCCTAAACAGGAAAATGAGACTTCTATTATCGTAACAGATTGTGCATCTGCAGAACAGGTCAGAACATTTTACCTTTTCCCATTGTTTCTTACTGTCATGACTCATCCATCTGGTGCCCAACCCGGGGGGGGGGGGGGGGGGGGGTCACTATCTTTACATGCACCCAAAATGGCAAGGAATATTCAGCAGGATAACAACCCAACCTGGATCCTGAAAGAGATAGATACCATGGACAACTTGTAAAAAAGCAATGGCAAGAACCAAAAGTCATGTGGGATTGTAGTAAAAGTTACTCTAGTTATTGAGAATGTAGGGTGTAAGGTTATTGGTGGATGATAATGAGCCCAATAAATTTCTCAAAGCCATAAGATGGGCAAAACATCAAGCAAATATAAACATATGCACTCTCTATAGTTGCATAATAAGGCTCATGCACTTAAGAAAAGTATGCATATTGTCTCCAACCAAATTTATTTGAAATAAGAAGGATATCACAAACACAAGGATGAAGTACAAAAGAGTAGCATATCTTATAATAGCTAATTTACAAAACACCACGGCATATAACATAATAACATCACTACCAAGCACTAAGGGAATAGCTACATTAGCAACATATGCAAAATACAAATGCAACTTTTAAGATGATAACAAACCTCAATACCAACCACCATGGATGAAAATATCAGTATCATAATAGATATATCGGAAGATACTTATCGGTATCGTATACATTGGAATAAAAGTTTTTTTTTAAATTGTAAACTGACAAGATTATATTGTTCAATACATTATAATATATTACCAATACGAAAATATAACGCGATATAGTATCGAAAATAACAGTATCGAAGAGACTCAATATCAATACATATCAACCGATATTTATATCAATGCCAACCACTAAAATCCTCTACACCAACCATCCAGCTCCCAATCACGGTTAACATAATAGCACTATGCTATCATGACCACATCAAGGCCTAACTTACTCCACTACAAGATACCAGCCTAATTAAGGGTTGCTTCAAAACCACAAGGAGATATATGATAGTATTTGTGGTAAACTCCCATGATCAAAAGCATCTCAAGCAACATATTCATAATCACCCCAACCATTGGGAAGGATAAACATCTCAAGGAATGGAATCTTCACATAAAGATCCAATGCTCTATGGCATACATATTAATATCCATCATCATTGGCCAATAAGGCCACAAATGCAACATCCATGACTACAAGGTGTGGTGCACTAAAAGCCCATGCCTTGACTCATGATCACTAAATAGGAGTGAAAATTGGGTTGGCAATGATAGACGAAGGTTACTAGTGCTAGATAACTCAAACTCATTTCTTCCGTAAGTGAGTTGAGAATTTCACATATTAATAACATTTGTACATCTACTCTTGGCATACCCAAGGGGAGCAATTCCAATAAAATTAAAAACATCCTAGAGGCTAAGTGATGCAAGGAAGGAAAGGAGAAAGAGGGAGGGGGAGAAGGAGAAATAGGGAGAAAGAGAGGCTAGGAAGGGAGAAGAGACGTACGAGNTGCAACAATATTGCGATGTGTTGTAATATCGACGATATATCAAGATATATAGTCCGAAATTCAAAATATTGGCTAATATACCTGATATTTAGCCAATACATTAGCTGATATAATCCTATCAGCTTACAATTTTTGAAAATTTTTTTCTTCCAATATATTCGATACTAATAAATATTTTCCGACACCAATACGTCCTCAACTGATACCGATACCAATTTCAACCATGATATATGTATTAACAACAACTAAATGTGGTGTCAAACAGATGATATCAATGAAAGATACCAACTCAGCGTCCAGGATGGATTACAATGCAATATCTTCAAACAGAAAGGCTGAAACATTGACCTCAGAAGTGAAGGAAAGTTCACATGACGAGTCAGAGGCACCTATCACAGATAATAAGTCAAAAGACATTCAAGTAATAGAAACAGAATATCCAAAGCATGAGGATATTCCCAGCCCAGTGGGTGAAGTTGCAGAAGAAAGTACCAAAGTGGAGATCATTGAGGCAGCAGCTAATCACAATATCAAGATCAACAACACATCTACAACAATGGTAACAGAAGACCAAAGCTTGCAGGAAATTCGGGTACAAGAGATCTCTAAGAAGGCCATAGATTTTAGTTCAAATGAAGAAAATAAGCATGTTTTTGATAAAATGGAGATTGCTTTACTTGGGGAAGAACAGGGCAGTAAAAATCATGAAGAAAACCCAAACTCCGCTTTCAATCTTCCAACCACAAAGTATGATAATGTCCAAAAGGAGAGTGTAGTCATTGATAATCCAGCTCCTGGGCATGAAGTTGCAGAAATGGAAAGAGCTTCGGCAAATGAACATAGAGATGAAGCTTATGGAGAAGTACTTCAATATTTGACAACAGAGAAAATGGATTCAGATGAAACTGAGAAAGAAGCAAAACTTTCAAATGAAACAGTAGCTCAAACCAATTATGAAGATGCTGAAGCAATAGTTGACAATGAAGCAAGCCAGACTCAACCATCAAACAAAACAGACAGGCAGTGCCAACAACCATCATCTGAAGTACTTCCAAAAGAAAAGGACCACAAAGCTTCAATCACAGTTGAGGACCCAGATGGAAAAAACAAAAAGGCAGTTCAAGTACTCAATGCAGAAGAGACAGATGATTCTTTTTCAGAAAATATAACAGAAGAGGCACTCTTGCAGGAGAAAGCACCAAAAGAGACTGAAGCCTCCAAATCAGAGTCAGAATCCAGTGTAAACTTGCATCAAAAAGACATATCAGGGGAAGAAGTCCAGAGGAGAGATGCAGAATCAGTATGGGAGCATGGAGACAGCTCGTTGCAGATGCCGTCTGCTAATTCTCCTTCAGAAAGTTGGGAAAATACAGAAGAGTCACACATTGGTGCTTGCTTGCAAGAGAACCAATATGCCAAAGAAATCCCGACTTCAGATAACTTGGGGATGAAAACCAATAATCCTCCTCAAATTCATTCAACAAGTGAACAAATTTCACAAGAAAACTTTGGCAGGACAAGTGGGCAATCCTCTGGTATTGATAATCAAAAGGAAGAGGCCTCAAAAAACCTTCCTGAGCTTTATGAGGAAGTCATTTCAGAATCAAAAGAGGCCAATATGAAGGAAGAGCACCTTGAGGCAACTGGCAAAATGCCCACAACTGAAGAGTACGAACGTCAGAAAACATTTGAAGCTCAAGAAGGCAGCAGATCACCTGACCAGGTCAGTTAAAACCAGAATAGACAGGTGAAAAAGGCACGTATCGGTGCTACCGTGTTTCGACCCCGTTAAAAGTATAGCGGAAGCAACAATAAATAATAACAAATATCTAATACACGTAAAAGATATTTAACACTAGATGCTAACAAGATTAACAATCATGCACAATATAATAATGATAAGCAATAGAGATAAAGACACAATTTTTGGTGACGAAGTGAAAACTCGATACCCACGGTATCGAGAAAAACACTCCGGGCTTCAACGGCCAGGGAAGAAATGCACTATGAAAATCAACTTACAGCCCGGGTGGTAACGACGCGCTAACCTAGCCGACTTACTCCCGACACGTGATCCCTACCAAGGAACTCCTTGGATTTGCCCGCGGCAACGGAACCGGACACCTTCCGGTCTTCACGTCAATCTTCCCTCTCGTGCCACTTGAAGTGCCAACCACGATCGGATCTCCTTCTTCACGAACCAAAGTCTCCAACAATGGTAGAAGGCAAGGTTTCAATGATTAAAGAAGGTGGGTGAGAAAACTAGTTTGAACATGTAGAGTACTCTTGTAGTAGTTAGTTTTCTCAAGAGAAGAAACAATGAACTTGAAGCATGAGAGGGTTTTCTTCTCAAAGAGGCACGCACATCAGTTCTCCAGAATTCCTAGGGTTGAGAAATATAAGTCCAATATTTATAGTGGAGCCAAAAATCGCGTTTAAAAATCTGCCCGTTGGGCGCGCGCTCGAGCGGCTGGAGAGCGAGCAGAGAGCAGGCGACATTCTGGTTTATCGGCTCGAGCGGCTAGTGAGCGAGCAGCGAGCGGCCCCCATTCTGGTTTATGCGCTCGAAGGTGGGTGAGAAAACTAGTTTGAACATGTAGAGTACTCTTGTAGTAGTTAATTTTCTCAAGAGAAGAAACAATGAACTTGAAGCATGAGAGGGTTTTCTTCTCAAAGAGGCACGCACATCAGTTCTCTAGAATTCCTAGGGTTGAAAAATATAAGTCCAATATTTATAGTGGAGCCAAAAATCGCATTTAAAAATCTGCCCGTTGGGCGCGCGCTCGAGCGCGCGGTGAGCAGCCGGAGGGTTTCGGCAGAAACCCTGCGGGCGCTCGAGCGGCTGGAGAGCGAGCAGAGAGCGGGCGACATTCTGGTTTATCGGCTCGAGCGGCTAGTGAGCGAGCAGCGAGCGGCCCCCATTCTGGTTTATGCGCTCGAGCACCAAGTGAGCACCAGGAGAGCGGGCGGACTTTGGACGGGCTCGAGCGCGTGGAGGGCGGACCGAACGGACTTTAACTCGACAACCCACAACCCGACAACAATATAATAATACATATGGTCACGGAATATGCCAATAAGACAAATGTCTCTAACAACAGGAATCATAAGTACCAACTTACACCATGATTTGTTTTGATAGCTAATACCAAATATTCAATTTGCAGGTTGAAGGAAAAGAAGCCATTGAGGACACAGACAAAGACACAATAGATGAAGGAACTACAAGACAGAACCAACAAGAAGCTGAGAAGTACACAGGAGAAGAAGTGCAGGAAGCATGCAACACTAGCAAGAATAGGATTGAAGTTGAAGAGGTCAGAACATAAAAACCAAACTGCATTAATTTTCACTCATGTATTTCTATGTGATGGAAATTTAGACTCTAACTGGTAAGAGGTCAGCTTCAAGCCCTCCACCGGGGGGAGGGAGAGACTATCAGCTACAACAGAGGCTTTAAAGTAAAATATCAAGAAAACAACCTCTCATCATTTATTTGTCAGAAAACCCCCATAACTTATCAAAAGCCTCCGACAATAAAGTGTAACAAGATTAACTAACATATGCAAATACATCATCATTGAAACATCTTAAGGACCCACAATCAGATAAACCTCAACCATTTGCCATGATCATCAACATCATCATTGCACAGTAACACATCCCAGAATGCCAATTCCGAATATTTGACAAGATGGTAGTGATGGTAGAACAAATAGAACAGACAAACAGAACACTTGGATTAGACAGTTTAACTTAATGTAATCTAAAGCATCATACACTTTGAACTTGGAAATCCTTCAGCATCAGTACACTTCACTATGCCAAGTAAAATTACATGATGGCCAGATACGGAAGTCATCCCTCTGGACCAAGCAGGGTTTCTCAATGCCCTTATAATCCATATAGACTGCTACACATTGACAAATCACTTTCCACTGAACATGAGTTTAAAGCACCAAAAGAAATTAAAACCTCATTTGCAGCATACTCTACTATGTATCCTACGCCCCTATAAGAGATGGAACATGGAAATAATCTTGTCTACCAAGCACACAATTTCTAGGAGCCGAGCCACAACCCCCCCCCCCCAAACAGAAGCTTCTATGATGAGGCCAAAAGGGGGAAAAGAACTTGTATTAGCCAAATTGCTCCAATGAGATCCATTCTCAGTTCCTCCCCCCCCCCATCATGATTGACCAGATCAATCCCAATTGAATTTCTGATCCATTAGATATCCATTTTTCTTTGCCAAATTCAAGATTTTCATGCTTAACAGGTACCTAGGGACTCCAAAATCAGTGCTGAAACTGGCAGTATCAAAGAAGAAATCACGGAGGCAGAGAATGATGCCAAGAAACTTCATCAGACAATAATCGGAGACAAAATTAATCTCCAGGTCAGCTTAGCAAAAATGTTTCTGACGACAGTGGTTTTCATCTTCTTCTCTTTTTCTGTTTCTTTTGTTGCTTTTGTTGCCTTTTCTGTTAGTCATGCTGCTAATTTTTCACATTTTTCACCACTTAATTGCCAAACAGGAGGAATCCGAGGAAGACTCAAACTTGGTATTCAGACAAAATCAAGAGGCTACAGAATTAAACAACGTGGAAACATTGAGCTCAGAAGTGAAGGAAATCTCACATAAGAAGCCAGAGGCATCAACTACTGCAAGAACTGCAGGTGAAGATCTCCCCAGTACTGCATGTGAAGTTCCAGAAGAAAGTATCGAAGAGGACAATCAAGAGGCAGTGGGCAATGACAACAACAAGGTGGATAATATATCTAGGACAACGGAAACAGGAGAAAGCTTGCTGGAAACACAGCAACAAGAAAATGTAATTCAGAGGTCTCAAGGTGACAAGATGGAAGCAATGAATTTCTGGACAGAGGACAGAAAAGAACAGATTACTGGAGCTGGCCATGTTACAGGCACCTCACCAGACTTGACTAAAGAAAGCATAGCTAAGACCTATGCAGAAGACGTATGGGGGGCAAAAGTAAGATAACTTAAAATCGAAATGTTACCCAACTACACAAATCATCAATCTTTTACAATTTCCTTTTATGCAGGAATTCCAGGAGCCTGAGACAGCCAGAGCGCTGAATAGCACTGCACTTGAGCCACAACAGGATGATCCTGATAAAACCCTTGACTCATCAACTGTGAAATCTGAGGCGAGTATGAAGGGAGACAAGATGGATTTGCCTCTAACAGAGCTGCTAATAAATAAAAACGTAGATGATGAAGCAATGTCTGGTCTAGTAACTGAGAATGTCAGCATAACTGAGGAAGGCAGCCTAATGAAACAATCGAAAGATGAAGAGGAAATAGAACAAAACATGCAGAAAGCTTCACCAGAAGACAGGCCTACAAAGGCCTTGAATGGAGTGAATGAAGTGGATGAGGCTGCTTTGGATCAAACTAGTCACACACAGATCGAAAACATCGTACAGACCACTGCAGAAACCTCCAAGGAACATAAAGAAGAGGAAGAAACAGTCTGCAGTGATGATACGAAAGAGAGCGAAACTTCCATGGAGGTTAGAATGGGAGAAAATAAAATTTTATTGGCATCCACTTATTTCTCCTACCATTTTTTTTTTTTTTTAAAATCATAGCTCTTCTCTCTGTAGTATTGGACTTGATTTTATTGGATTTACAATTTAGGATAAGGCATGCGAGGAAAGCAGGTTTAGAGAAAGCATTGATTGGAAATTGATCACAACTGATAAACTGGAAGTTGACAATCAAGAAAGAGGAAGTGACTTGAAAATTGAAGAGCAGCCAGATAGCAATAATACTGGTAAAGACATACATGGAAGGATAAAGGAATCTGGTGCAGATTCATGTAAGTTGAAGCAATTTTATAATGGTTTACTGACATCTCAAGCTACTTATGTTGGAAACAATCCAAACATCCAAAAGCAGGACAAGTGCATCAACTTAATGCATTTGTGCTGGGAAGAAAATTGTAGTGTCATTTAGTACAGCTGAGATAGTCTGAGACATTAATAAAATTGATTGCCTTTTCCCAATTCATTGGGTTGAGAAAGAGAGAGAGCAAATGCCCTGAATATGGAGGTATAGGCAATTTTTTATGAAAGATGACCAAATAAATATTCATGGTTGCTTCATAAATATGTTCTAAATGCCTACAGTATAGCTTGTATGTACTTAATTAAACAGAGGATCTTCGTCAGTGCATGTTATTGCTTCCATAAAAAGTTGTACCCATAGAAGAAAAACATGACCTCTGGCATACCCACAGGCATGCATGGCTTATTAGGTATTTCCATGTTGGGATAGCATGAAGGGTGCAGATCCACACAGGAGCTCACATCTTTGTAACATTTTTCGTGCAGGTGATACAAATGAGGAATGCATGACAACAAATGAAGCTCTCAGTAGGGACATATCTTTCCACAATGGAGAGGAAGCAGTTGATAAAGGTTGTCAAGAGGACACAAAGGCGGAACACAAGGAACAAACAACACCTGAATTAAGTCAGCTTACAAATGTAGAGGTCAAAATGGAATGACAGTAAATTAAATGTTTGTTCATCAAAATTACATTTTACACATCCTGATTTAACAGAGTGATACTTGATCTATGCAGGTCTACATGGGTCCTCAAAATGCTAGAATTAACAACTCCACCAGGGGCCTCACTGAAGAAGCAAATCCATCCTTGGAATCCAAAGGAGATGAAATAATAAGGAGCTCCCAAGAAATTGATGGAGAAGTAGCACAGAGACGAGTAGAGGTTAGCATCATAGGGAACTTGAGCAAGAGCTTGTTTCATTAACCTAGAGATTTAGAAGTCCTTGTGGTTGGTTGACAGTATTAGTTTATTAGATAAATTTTATTTATTTTGTAGATGGATAAGGAGCATGAGGCAAGAGTAACTGAGGATTTTGGAAATATATCTACTCAGGAAAGTACCTATGGTGACAATTCCACACAACCTGCTGCAGAAAAAACATCAGAGGAGAGCTGTGAAGCAGTTCAAAGAGTTGCAGGGAACATAGAGTCAGATGAAGGGCTAGGTGAAGTATATGGTACGGGATCATCTGACAGTGAAACGGTATTAGAAAAACATCAGGAGAAGGGTGTATTGACAGGAGAAGAAAATGCTGCAGATGAAGCAGGAGATGATGTAGAGCAAGAACTGACAGATGAAGCCCCTGAAGCAAGACAAAAGGTTGAAGATGAAAAAGAAGCTACCACCGGCGGAAATCCTTCAGATGACATACCAGAAGAAATCAGTAATGAAATGTCTAGAAGCACAGAAGTAGAGATGCAACTGCAAGAGGAAGACAACTCCAGAAATACAAATGCTGCACCGCAAGAAGTGTCTGCATCAAAGGAGGAAGAAAATACAATTGAAAAAATCAACAAGAATGATCAAAACATACATATGCCTCTTGTGTCACACAATCAGGGAGACATTTTAGAATCAAATGTCGAACGCCAAAAGGACAAGATGATACATGCGGTGAGTGAGTCCAGAGGATCAAACAAATCAAGGACACTCAAAGAAGGAGGAAACCAAGCATTTGGAAAGGAGAACTTTGAAAATGCCTTGGTGAGCTTTGAGGCCTTTGAATCTTGTACAGACACTGGGAACTCCAGTTTAAAAAAAGATGAATCTTCCAAAAATTTTAGCGACACAGTAAAAATAGTTGAAGAAAAGGAAACAGCTACAGTTGAGGTGGACAGTCATCAGCATGAAAATGAGGCTTCTAGGACCATAACTCAAAAGGTG
This sequence comes from Nepenthes mirabilis, assembly GCA_025585075.1. Classification (NCBI taxonomy): domain Eukaryota; kingdom Viridiplantae; phylum Streptophyta; class Magnoliopsida; order Caryophyllales; family Nepenthaceae; genus Nepenthes; species Nepenthes mirabilis. The sequence continues at coordinate 27,959 of JAODPA010158442.1, forward strand.
CCTGAAGAAGAGGTGAGAACAATGCACTCTTTATCCATTTTCTTTCAATGATTAATATTAATGGTTATGCCGATAATTGAAAGGCAAATAATGAAGTTGGACTAATAATCATGATTTTGGCTACCACCATGGGCAAATTTCCTGACAATATAAATTTTCCTATTCCCCCTACAATTTTAAGGTGGTTGTCTATTTTATTCCAATATTCAGAAATGTTCATTGATTTATCCAAAAAAAATAGCATATTTTTTCAAATACAAACTTCATTCTCTTCAAGTAGATCAAACGCATAATGCCACTTTTAATTCTGTAAGCTATCTTTTAAGAAGTGGGATGTACTTCATAACACTACCACTGTGAAATAGAATCCCGAAGAGAAGCATGAATGTAGGTCAAAAGCAGCAACTGCATGTTTCACTTTTGTGAAACAAATAATCAAGAGAATGAAGAACGAAATTACAAGAGAGACAGGCAGATGATAGGCAAGAGACCAACTTGAACAACAAGTGTCCAACTGGGCAAATTCCTAGACATTGAATTTTCCTATTCCCCGTACTTTTGTGTGATAGTCTATTTTATTCCAATATTTGGAAGAGTTTCTTGATTTACCAAGAAAAATAATAGCATATTTTTTTTCAACTACAAACTTCATTCTCTTTAGATAGATCAAAAGCTTAATGCAAGTTTTCAATCTATAAGCTATCTGTTAGGAAGTGGGATGTACTTCATGACACTATCTCTGTGAAATAGAATCCCAAATCTGCTACCACTAATGTAGCTATAAAGCAGCAACTGCATGTTTCACTTTTGTGAAACAAATAATCAAGAGAATGAAGAACAAATAGCACAAGAGATACATGGAGATGATAGAATTTCGTCAAATAGGGCATCAGAGACCAACTTGGATACCAAGTGTCTCAGCACGATGAAACTAGGTCCTAAATGACTTGATTTGGATAGACTGGATCAATGATTTTATCATGATTAACTATAAGCAGTCATTTTCCCATTGCTAATTGACAATTGTCTGATGAATAGGTACCTAAGCAGCCTGAGTTTAATGAGGGATTGGAAAGCATCCAAGAAAAAAGCACAGCAGAAGAGAATCATGACAAGAAACTTCATCAAACTATAATTGGAGAGAGAACAGCTGATGAGGTCAGATTAGGATTTAGTAAACAAGTTTATTACATCTACTGTTTCTCTTTTCCTTTAGTCTTCTTTTTCATTGTTTAAAGCTTGTGCTGCTAGTTTTTCTTGTTTTTGAAACGAATGAAATTTGTCTTAAAAACAGGTGAAGGAAAGTTCAGGTAAGGAGCCAGAGGTATCCAGAGCATCCGAAACCTTGGAAGAATATCCACTACCAAAAGATGAAAGTCGAAAGCCAGAAGACATCCCCAGATCAGCCTGCGAAGTTCCAGAAAAGACTATCAAAGAGGAGAACATAGGGGCAGCAGATCATCACAATCAAACACGTGACAACACATGTGCAGCAACTCAAAGAGATGAGCAAAGCTTGCAGGTAGCCCAGCTACAAGAAAATCTTCTTGAGGTCATTGAAATCAATGAAAACAAAAAAAATCAACAAGCAGATGACGAAACTGAAATTGCTCCAGAGGAAGAAGTTGACAGTAATAGCCTTCAAGGAACTCTAAAGGTTGCATCAAATCTTCCGGACATAGAAAATGACAACAGAGGAAAGGTGAGTAAAGCTGTTGAAAGTCTTATTGCACAAGAAGTTGCCGAGATAGGAGTCCCCAGTTCAGCACCTGAGTCTACAGAGGAAGCTCCAAGAGAAACTAATGAAAATCCATTTAAAGAGAAGATGAGCTCAGATGACACAGCTGAAGGTACCAAAGAGTTGAATGAAGTGGTATTTCATACCAATTATCATGATGTTGAACCAACACCTAAAGTTGACATTACTTCAAGCCAGATTTCCCCATTGAACAAAACAAGGCAGCAATCCGAGCACAAACTCTCTGAGCTACTTCAGGATGAAAAGGAACATGAATTTTTTATGCCAATCAAAGACACTGAAGACGATAACACAAATGAAGTTCAAGTCTTGAAAGCTACAGGTACAGATGATTTTTCTTCAGAAAAGATAAGAGAGACAGCAGTGGAAGAAGTCCTGACAATAGATGAAGCACCAATATTGGAGCAGGGAGACAGATCCTCTCAGATGCCATTCACAAATTCCATCTCAGAAAGCAACACATTTACGGAATCAGACAGACCTATCGATAGTTTCTCAAGAGAGGCTCTAGATGACAAGGACAATCTAATTTCCAATAAGTCCAGGCAGAACACCAATATTTCCCCTCAAAGTTATTCCACAGGTGAACATATTTCTCAAGACAATTATGGAAAGACATGCAAGGGCCCCCCTGATAGTAAATTACAAGAAACTGAAGCTTCAGAGCACATTCTGGAGCCTCATGATGTAATTGTCACTGAATCAGGGGACACCAATATCAAGGACAAGTATCCTGAGGTAGCAAGCAAAAAGTCCACAATCTCAGGCGATATCCCAGAAAAAGTTACTAAGGAATTCCCTATGCCAGCAACAAAAGAAGATGAGAGCCTTAGTACTGCACTAAACAACATGATAGATGAGACATCTCTTGTTGCAAATACTATAGAAAGGATGCAATTAGAAAAGGAGGATGAGTCCAGGAACTCAAAAATGCTACTGCAATTGGCAGAAAATGAGGACGAGAGAGCAAGCGAAGAAATACCTGAGAACAAGGATGAAAACCTGCATATCCATCCTCCTGAGCTAAGCACTCAGAGTAACATTTCTAAACTAGAAGACATCAAAATCAAGAAGGAAGAGGAGACACAGGAACTCAGCAATTCCACTGAGGACAAACAAAAGACACTGAAAGATGATAAAGGATTTGCGAAGGACAACTTCGGGAATGAAAACCCAAATGATGAGGGCCCTATGGCTGTTGATGCATCTGGACCTCATATAGACACTGAAAATACTAGTCCCAAGCAAGATGAATGCTCACAATTTTTGGAAAACAGCGCACAAGAAGCTGATCTCAAGGAAGTAGTAGCTCCAGCAGAGGTGGAACATCCTAAGCATGAGAATGAGACTTCTACCATCGTGACTGATTGTGCATCTGCAGAACAGGTCAGGACAATTTATCTTTTCCCATTGTTTCATTATGTCATGACCTATCCCTCTAGTGTGCCCAGCCCAACCATTATCGTTACAATCATAAGAGCCACTGAAACTGTATATATGCATGCACCCAAAACAGCAAGGAATATCCAGCAAGATAACATAACCAACCCCCCCTCCCAAAATGATAATTATCCTTTACAACCTGTAAACGAACAGTGAAAAGAACAAAAAATGGTGACATAGTAATATTAACACACTTATAGTTTTGTAGAATATATAGAGAAAGAGGTAATAGTTGTCATTAACAAATGACCGTACACCCAACATTCACTATAAGCAAAATACTTTTTACTACAATCCAAGACAATGGTTTGAAGTAACCCCGCAAAACAGGTATACTACAGTAACTAAAATTTATGGTGTGTGGCTATACAAAGAAGAAGCTGAGGATGTCTCTTTGTGGCTCACTAGAACTCTGCAGTAAGATACAAGGAAAAAACAATGAAGCCACAACTATAATCTTAAAAGTGGCAAAAGGGTGAGCCCAATAAATTTCTAGTAGCGATAAGATGGGCAAAATATCAAGAATATATAAGCATATGCACACTTTATTATTGCATAATCATAAGAATATGTCCACATATTGACTCTGATAAAATTTATCAGAGATAGAACAATATCACACATAAAATTATAAAAGGAAAAAGTTTAATGTATGCATCCATTAACATTCTATAATTAATATTTATTGAACAACATGGCATACAATATACTAACATCACTACTAAGCTCTAATGGAATAGCTAGATTACCAGTGTATACAAATTACAAATCAACTTCAACCACCAAAATCCTCTACACCATCCATCTATCTCTGGTCACGGCTAACGTAATAGCACTACACAACCATGACAACGTCAGCGCTCAACTCGCTCCTTTATAGGATAGAAGCCCAATTAAAGTTTGCTTAAATCCTACGAGGATATATGTGACATAGTATATGGGTAAACCCCCATGATTGAAAGCATCTCAAGCAACATATTCATAAATTGTCTCAACTACGAGGAAGAATAGACCTCTCAAAGAGTGGAATCTTCACACACAAATCTAATGCTCAATAGCATACATATTGATATTCGTCATCCCTGCCAATAAGGCAAGACAGGTGTGATGAACCATAAGCCCACACCCTGACCCACAATTACTAATTAGGGTTGACCATTGAGTTGAATACAATAGATAAAGGTTATCGGTGGTAGATTACTCAAAACTCATTGACTTTTTTGGTAATTGAGCTAAGAACTTTAAAGTATTGTTAGGATTTGTAAATCTACTGTAGGCATACAGGAGGGGAGCTATTCTAACAAGATTAAAAACATCATAGAGGCTAAGAGATGTGGGGAAGGAGAGGGAGAAAGAAAAAGGGGGAGAGGAAGAAGAAATAGGAATGACAAGGAGGAGGGTGAAGAGGCATGCGAAAGGGGAGAAGAAAGAGATAATTAGGCAACAATCAAACTCATCATATCATTAATCAAAATTATAGAAACATAAAAGTTAGGGCCCTGATATAGGCACCTAACTCTAAATTTAATTAGGAAACAGATATAACTTCCTATATATCTATAACTCAAAATAGGAAAATACCTGGTACAAAAATATTACTTTCTAAACAACAATAATCCAAAATATAGAAATAGCAAATGAAATTCTAAACTTTCCTAGATATACTGTATATTACTGAAATTACAAAATTGCAATAATCATAGGGGTACAACAAAATTATGAAAGCATATTGAAAAATAGACAAGTGTCCTCATCAATTCTCTTTGGGTTGAAAGAACTTGACTAAAATTTGATCCAATTTAATCATATTTTACAAATTTGAAAAATTTTAGCCAATTTTATTTAACAGCACTAAGAAGCACAGGCATCGACACGGGATATGGATATTATATGATGTTGGCATGACAACACGTTATTTTATAAAAATCAAGGATATAACACATTAAGGACACGTAAACTAAAATTATTATTTATAATTTTTTTAATTTGAAAAAGGACTTGTGTCCTAAATTTTACAATCAAGTTTCGACCCCGGTAAAAATAACGGAAGCAGTAAAAATTAAATATTCAATACACGTAAAAAATATTTATTTCTAGATGCTAATGATACTAACAAGCATGTAAAATATAAACGAGTATAAACAATAATAAAAAGACACGATTTTTGGTGACGAAGGAAAAACTCGATATCTACGGTAATCGAGAAAAACCCTCCGGGCTTCAACGGCTAGGGAAACAATGCACTATGAAAATTAACTTACAGATCGGATGGTAACGACGCGCTAACCTAGCCGACTTACTTCTATCTTGTGATCCCTACCAAGGAACTCCTTGGATTTGCCCGCGACAACGGAACCGGACACCTTCCGATTTTCACGTCAATCTTCCCTCTTGAGCTACTTGAATTGTCAAACACGATCGGGTCTCCTTCTTCAACGTACTGACGTCTCCAACGAAGGTAGAAGAATGGAAATGTTTAAACGATAAAGAGAAAGTGTAGAGAAAACTTGTTAGAACATGAAGCTCAAAATTATAGCTTTTGGTTTTCTCAAAAGGAGCAAGATCAATGGAGTATGAACAAGGTTCTTCTCAAGTGGGGCACGAAACTTGTCTGCCAAGAGTCCTAGGGTTTCAAAATTATAAGACAAGTATTTATATAGGGCGTAAAAAAACGCATTCAAAAAGTGGCCCGTTGCCGCAGTGCTCGAGCGCAGCTTGAGTGCACGGCGGGCGCACGGAGGGTTTCCCGAGAAACCCTACGTGTGCTCGAGCACGGAGGCAGCGAGCAGCGAGCTGGCCATTTCTGGATTTTGCGCTCAAGCTCACAGCGAGCGCAGTACTTCGGGTTTTTGGGGTCGAGCGGGTAGAGAGCGCGGGGCTTCAGGATTTTGGGCTCGAGCGGGTAGAGAGCACATGGAGAGCGCGGGGCTTCAGGATTTTGGGCTCGAGCGGGTGGAGAGCTCACGGTAGGCGTGGTATCCCTCAAAGTCGAAACGGACAGCAACGGATATATGTTGATACAGTATTTCGACAAACCATAACCCGACATCGATACAAGATTACATATGGTTACGGAATATATCAATTAGAAAAATGACTCTAACAAAATTGATGAACAATACTATTTTATATTAAATTTATGGATTATCACTTTCATTTGTGATGAAGTAATCAAATTCTTACTCCATGAAAGATCAACTGTGTTGTCACCTTTATTTGCTTCACTTTCGTATTCACCTCCTCTTTCTTAAGTCTTGAATCTATATTCTATGATAATTTGGTAAAAGAAAAGTGTCACATACTACGAAAGAATAAATCTCTCTTGACTGTGAGATATTTATGAGAGTGAGGGACTACTAACAGAAATGAAAGAAAGAGGTATAGCTTTAATAAAAATATAAAACAGCCCACTTTTCTTGAAATTTACAAAATGGCCGACGATTTTTTAAAAATTATAAAATTATTCAACATGTTCAAAATGTGTCGAGACTTATCCAAAGCGTGTCCAAAACGTGTCGGAAAATGTCCGGAACATGTCAGACAAAAAAAATAAATTAGCACTGTCGAAGCGTGTCTAACATGTCCTAGCATGTCCAGACACTGACACTTTGAGCGTGCAAAAACATCGGGCTTCCTACTAATAGAATGAACAATTTAATAAAAAATACTATGCTAACACGTAATAAAATGACAAAAATACACAAATAAAATTAATTAGAACAATAACTTTGCAATAAGCAACAAAAACAACTAAGGAAACACAATTATGCAATACATGTTGAAGTTACACAACAAAATGAGTCACACAATACAAAAGAGATCTGAGGGTAAAATATCGCCTATATTGTGTATATTAATCGATGTTGAAAATATCCGCCGATAAATAGTAACGTATCGCTGATTTAATAGTATATCATAAATTTGTAACGATATCAAGAAATATTGGTATAAGTGACCCAATATCGTTATTTATCAGCTGAGTTTTGTTCCATGATAAAAAAACATTGATGAGTCACTTTATCCCCAGAACATGAGCTTAAAGCACCAAAGAAATAGAAACTTCCTTTGACAGTATTCACCACAATGTACCCAAAGGAAATACAGGGAAGCCATCCAATCTACAAAGCACACAAAACCCATCCATAAATTTCATGATTTGGCTTAAATGAGGAGAAAAACAAGGATTTTCCTCCATGCATTGGCCAAATTGCTCCAATCAGATAAATAGTTGTTTCTATTCCATGTTCTCCTTGATTATCATTGGTCAGATCAATAAGTATATGAACCAAAACTTGGAAATTGGCCATTACATATCCATTTTTCCATCTCTAAATTCAAGATGTGTAAATTTGACAGGTACCTAAATATTCAGAAATTTGTGGCGAAACTGCAAGAATAAGAGAAGAAATTACTGAGGAAAAAAGCAATGCTGAAAACCTTCATCAAGCTATAATTGGAGGCAAAACGAATCTACAGGTAAGCCGAGGAAAAACATTTCTCACGTCACTGGGTTTTCATACTCTCCTCCAATTTCTTTCCTTTGTTGCTTTTCTCAGTCACTTTTGCATCGACCATGCTTCTGGTTTTTCACAATTTTTACACCAATTGACGCTTACATGTAGGGGGAAAACTCAAATCTGGTATCCATTCAAAATCAAGAGGCCACATTTTTAAACAAGGTGGAAAATATGAACTCAGAAGAGAAGGAAAGCACAAATGTAAAGCAAGAGGCATCAATTGCAGCAAGAACATTGAATGACTGTGCAACACTAGGAGAAATTAAAAGGCCTGAAGATGTCCCCAGAACAGTGTCTGAAGTTCCAGAAGAAAGTATTAAAGAGGACAATCAAGAGACAGCAGACAAGTACAATAACAAGGTGGATAACACATCTATGACAACAGTAACAGAAGAAGAAAGCTTGCAGGAAACTCAGCAACAAGAAAACCTGTCCCATAGCGATGGATCAACTGAGAAAAATCAACAAACAAGGGAGAAAACTGGGAATGCTCAAGAGAGGGAAGAAGTGGATTCAGTTGCTGATTATTCTGACATAGATCGCGAACATTCTGGAAAGAAAATTGTAGCTGTTGAAAACCAAGCTGCATGCGAGTCTTCAGAAATGGAGAGAATTCTTGGAACAGTAAACAATCCAGAAGATGAAGCCTCAAGTGAAACTGCTACAAATCCAACTGTGGAAAAGCTGTATTTAGATGAATTGCCTCCAGATGGAAGGAAGCAGGATGCTCCAATCTCAATTAAAGACACTGAAGAAGTAAATCCAAACGAAGTTGGAGTTCTCAAAGCAGAGGGAGCAGATGATTCTTTTTCAGAAAAAATATTGGAAGAGACATGCGTGCTGGACGAAGCACCAAGAGAGACTGCAGTCTCCGATTCAGGGTATGAATCAAGTGTAAACCTGCATCCCAAAGAATCCACAGAAGAAGTCCAGATGATAGACCCATCATCAGTATTGGAGTATGGAGACAGCTTGTTGCAGATACCATCTGCTAATCCTCCTTCAGAAACTGAGAAAAAAACACTCCCAGATAGACCAATTGACAGTTGCTCACAGAACAATGATTTTTCTCTTCACGGTCATCCACCTGGTGAACAAAGTTATGAAGAATCCTTTGGCAATTCATACAAGGGACAGTCTGATAGTGATTATCAGAAGACTGGCACTTCAGGACACATTCAAAAGCTTCCTGATGAAGTTGTCACTGAATCAGAAGAAACCAATTTCAAGGAAAGGCATCTTCAGGCAGCAAGCAGAAGGCCCACAACTCAAGAATACCAATGGGAGAAAGCATCTGAAGGAGAAAATGTTATAGCAAGTGAAGCTTCATTTAGTGAGGTGAGCTGCAAATTACAAAGGAATTGTATCTCACAACAAATTTGAACAAGTATCTTTCTGACCCCAACCCCACTCTCATTATTACAACTTATATGACAGCTAATATCAAGGTTTAAAAAAACAGGTTGAACGAGAGGGATCCATCAAGGAGTCTAACAAGCAGTCACAAGATGAAGACATTGAAACACCGAGCCAGCAAGAAGATAAATTAATGGATGAAGAGTCCACGATGATGGAAGAAAACCAAGTATCTATCACTAGAACGAATGAAATTCCAGATGATCAGGTTAGGACACAAACTGAACGACATCTTTTTTAATTCGTCTTTCTCAAAAAAGAGGTGAAATTTAGACAGGTGGATTGTTTCCAATATGAAATCCATCACAACCACTCCCCCCTGGCAGGATATTTTTTGCAGACATCAATAATTCCATATGACACATTTTATACTATAATAAAGAAATATAAAAAGAACCTCTTTCCCTTATCAGAAGAAACACATATCATAGCAAAAGCCTGTAGCAAGGCAGTGTGACAACTTCAAATAACATCTGAAAAATGTCTCCGCAGACATAAGAAACTCTATGAGGACAGTCCTCAATCCCATGATATAAGCATTAGCATCATCATTTCAATTAACAATAGCCACATATCCTAGAACACAGATATTGTCACACATGAAATAAAGGGCTTTACCCTCAGAAAAAGCAAAAAAAAACACATTCCAAAAGAAACTAAAGCATCATAAGAAGTAGAAACTCTAATGGGAGTTTCAGTACACTGTACACCACATGATGTGAACTGAAGCTACACAATGCTACACATGGAAGTCATTTCAGACCACCAAGCACATAGTTTCTAGGCTCCGTTCCTATCCCCTACCACAAAAATAAAATGCCATCCACTAAACATGAATCAAAACCACCTAAGATATAGAATCCACAGTTAGCAGCAAACTCTCCAAACATACGTAATGGAAATTCATGACAAACAAACTAATAACCCAGCTTAGGCTTCCTTCTTGGAAAATAGAAGCATCTCCTCTATATTGATCACATTGAACCAAACTCCAATCAGATGCATAATTATCTAAATTCCACATTTGATAAGGTCAACAAGAATATGCAATGCTGACTCGTGCTAACTTGCTCTCCATGAGCCAATCATTTTTCCATTCCTAAAGTGGAGATTATATGCGTAATAGGTACCTAAGGAACTGGAGATCAATGAGAAAAATGAGAGCGTGCAAGAAAAAATTACAGAGGAAGAGAGTGATGCCAAGAAACTTCATCGAGTTATAACTGGAGAGAGAACAGCACAAGAGGTAAGCTTAGTAGAACATTTCTCTCATCACTGTTTCTCTTTCTCTTCCCTCTTTTTCCTTCTCAATTACTTTACAAATATTGTATGTGATCAAACAGATGAGTTTTTTGATAGACTCCGACTCAATGCCCATCCTGAATCACGAAACAACTGATCTAAACAAGAGGACTGATACAATGAGTTCATGCATAGAGGTTTTCCCTCAAGAAGGTACGACAGACACTATGCAAACCACAGATTCCATTCAAGAGATTAGGCCACTAGAGGAAGCCCCTGGGAATGATGAAGAGCATGAGCAAGCTGAATCAAATCCAATTGCAACCATACAGCTGATTGATCCAGCAGGAAAAGCAGCTGCAGGAGTTCAGCCACAAAGCGCAACTGAAGAAAACTTGTTGACAGATGAAGTAGAGAATTCGATGATAGAAAAGGAGCAAATTCCAGATGGTGCAGGTCAGGAGAAAACAGGAAGTGAAGGCACAGAAAAAGTTAAGTCCGTGACAATGGATTCAACTGAAATTTCATCTGACCTACAGCAAATGTCTGCTGCAGAAACATATCAAATGGAAGGACGTCTAATAGAAAAGGGAGAACTAACAGAAAACAATGAAAGAATGCAAACCAAAGAAGTAGAGACAGTAGAAAATTCAAAAACTGAAGAAGAAAAGGAGGAGGCAGAGGAGGAGGAGGAGGAGGAAGGAGATGAACATAAAGACAATGATCCAGATTCAAAAGCCCAGGTCATGGTAGATCCACCAAAGGACACAAAAATCAAGGGAACCCACAAGAAGTCACATAACATACTATCAGGGATCAAACATTCAATTTCAAAGGTGAAGAAGGCCATAACGGGCAAGTCATCTCACCATAAGACATCACCGCCAAAATAAAGAAGCATAAAACAAAATTAAGGTAAGGAAAGCTGGTACTTAATAAATTGCTGGACCATGTTATAAACCAAGTGATCTGCCAGGATGACTTGACCATAATTGTATTAATGGTGTTGTGAAGTCTGAGTGTGGAACGTTTTGGATAGTTTAAACAACTAGAAACTTGATAGATGTAAATAGTTTGCACAACAATCGTGTGGTTATTGTATAGCATGTCATCAATATAAAGTTGTATATCATCGCCTACACAATTTCCTGTTAGGAAAACTATCTAAAAGTAGACATGTATAAATCCCACAAAAAATGATGGACGTCAATTAGCTTCCGTCACCATAATCCTCTTAGAATAATAAAAATGGCGGCCTAGTGTCACATTATCGTCACATTGTCAGCTACAATATACCCCTATAATTTTAGAGAATATTTTCGCGGTATAAATTTGTAGCCTTCACGTCATAATAAAACAACCTTACTATCATACCAAGCATCAATTTTCTTGTCTACGTATCATAGAATGAGTTCATTGAATATCCTATTCGGTGATGATCCAACCAAGTATATCATCTACCTACAAGGAAAGCAAGAAATTTCACTACCACGTTCGCTGAAATAATCTTAATAATAGTTGAGTAGGTATCTACGAATCCTCCAATTTCAAATCTACACTGAAATCAATGCTGTATTCTCACTTCTTTTATGCAATTAAACGTGTGTATGATGAAGTTGAACAAGATCTAGCCATTAAGAAAAACCGATATCCTAGTTAGTTTCCGCCAAAATCCAAAGAACTATCTTGAGCTTCAATTTATTAGCGTTTGAAGAACTAGTGCATCCCAGTTTCAGTTGTCTCTCGCATTATCATTCTCAAGTCTCTTGCTCGCACGTCTCCGCCAGAACTGCTGGAGCAAAGCAACTTTGCTAATGCTAGGAGCCAACATCAAATGTTGTCCCAAATCCATGGGATAGGAGTGCGACAGGACAACCGAGACACATCCCCATAAGCAATGGAAGAAAATTAGAATGCTTACAAGAAGTAAATACCTCCAAAAACGCCTCAAGCAAGCCTACACTAAGTGGCAACATTATCTGCTATTGCTGGGAAATTAATCAGTAAAGCTAAATGTTCACCATTTAAGGAAAATCAGGCAGCACAATTGCCGGGAAACGTGGGGGTGTCATGGAGAAAGTACCATTTGCTTTGT